>JBBPBX010018155.1:0-45976 GCA_038048925.1 Garcialebias charrua
GGACAGCGAATTGAGAGCCATTAATAGTGATATACCCACCCGTCTGCGCACCAGGTACACCTGTAGACATGGGGTACGTAGGTACCTGCCATTGGGTTGTCCCAGCAAATGTCTGTTGAGGTGGAGGTGGGGGTGGTGGATCGGGCATGGGCGGGGGCGGTGGAGGAGGGAGTGGGTCATCAGGTATGGGAGGGGGCGGCGGAGGCGGTGGATTCTCAAGGTGTTTACTCATGAGATCCAAACATTTTCTCTCTTCGTCAAAGAGTTTGTTCATTGCTGATGCACGCTCTATTCTACAACTGTTCAGTTGGACTCTTAACCCATCATTTTCACGTTGTAACATCATGTGCTGCTCTTGTGATTTTCTATAATCATCTTGCAGCCTTGTGTACCGTAGTGATAATGATTCCAGGGTGTCCGTGCATTTGTCCAGCGCGTCCCGTGCCTCCTCACAATCCGCCTGAAGCGACTTGTATTGATGGTAATACTTATCCCTCTCCACCACACATTTTCCCAACTCACCTTGTGATTGGTCAAAATCCCTTTTTAACACTGTGCATTCTTCGTAGAGACTACGCGCTTGTTCAGCGCTGCCCATACTCGACTGTGTTAAACTCTTTACCTCCTGCTGCAAAGTGGCAACCTCCATTTGTGCTGTTAAACATGATGTAGAGACAGCCCGGCGTGCAACAGTTTCAAAGTCTAGCTTGGCCTTTAACAGAAGGCTTAATTTAGCCAAACGTTTATCTCTGTCTGCTTTCTTTTCAGCCGTTGTGGTTCCAGCTGTTACAATTCTTAATGCTCTGTCCACATCTGTTTCCTCCATCAACTGTGTCTCTTCATGATAGTTTATGATGGACCCTGTGAGTGAAAATAAGGCATGTTCGATCCAATCTGCTTTGGTCGGGTCGTGGCCTTCAGTTGGCACAGGCTGCCCCGTATCAGTGGTGTTAGGGGTCTCACCCTCTGCGCCTGCCATCTTTTATCTGGAATTTCAGTGAAAATCAAAATAAAAGATGCTCTGTATTCGTTATTCTAAACTTTTCACTATTTGAAATAAACAGGAAAGTTTAAATGTGCACAGGATAACTGTGGAAGGTGATGTGTCAGAGAAAAGGAAGAGAAAGGAAAAAAAATTCAGTTATCTGGAGTGAAAACTGTACTTTTGTTTGTTATTTTAAATTCTTTTGTATTTAAAATAAGCAAAAATGTTTGTCTGTACCTCTGTTATTCTAAATATTTTATTTAAAATAAACAGGAGCTATTGTTTGTGTACAGAACAAAATTAAAAGCTGGTAATTCACCATAAAAATGCTGACTTTTTTATGATGTTTTTGAGAAAACTCATCTGTCAACGTCTTTTAACCAACAGGGGGCAGCTTCGAGACTTAATGTTATCACGAAGAGACTGATTTTGTTTATTCAGTATTTAAACTAAAAACAACCTTTTCAGAATTAGTTTCTAGTGTGTCAGTGATAAACGCTCGAACCACGTTCTTGTCAGAGACAAATCTATGTTGTTAGACAGTTTAGATGGCTTTAAATGAGTGTTTAAACTCTCAGTGAAATCTCCGTTTGTCCTGTGAGTGTGTGAACTGCTTGTCACCCGAAGTGCACCTGGAAATGACGACACAAGTAGGCGGGTCGACGCAGCGCGTCACCAGCTTCCGTTGAGCGAGGCGGAGCTCGCTAAACAGATACGTGACGTCAACCAATCAATCACAGCGTTTGTAGTTCATTCCCAAGCGTTCATGGTGAATGAAGTTTTCTTACCGTCGCCCAATGCAGTACCGGAAATGACGACAAAGTGGGTTGGTCGCAACGGCGTGCGTTCCCACTACAGCGAATCAGCGCTCGCCACGAGTGATTGATAGCTCACAGCTCTCGTTTATCCAATCACAGCTAAGCTCATAAACAAATGTGACGTGTTGGACACGTCGCCTTTAACTTTACCTTAGCACAACAGAAAGCAACTTTACAGACCCTTAAAACAACTCAAACGCTTCAAATTAACGTCCCAAAATTCTGAAACGTGGCAATCACAATTAAAACAGGCACGACTTAGCTACGTTTAGTAACCCAGCACTGCAGCTGCAGAACAAACACGGACTCGCTCAGAGCCACTCAAGGTCGGTTCCGGTCCACTTTTTAATGGAGCAGGAAACGGGTCTGACAGAACCTAGCCGACAACGTTCTAACAGTAATATGCTTTTTTGACCTGCTCTAATATATAAAAATACCACACACAGCAATCTCGCAGATGTTAACAGCTTTTCAGGCAGTTTGACTCGGCGGTCAACAAAGCTTTGTACCGGAGTCTGTGCGTGAACTGGACCGAACGGAACCAGAACCCCCCCACAGACCACGGGCTGGCAAAACTTCACCTAAAGCTTCCCACAGCGTGTTAAGGAGTTGAACAATAACAATCTCTCAGCTTCAAATGATAAAAACATGCAGAATCTGCCTGTCTTGAACACCCCAGCCAAAAATTATCACCTTCAGAGTCCAAAAATTGGAACAATCATGCCAACATAACGTTTCAAGTTCATGAGAGATCACAGATTTATCAATAAACTTTCAGAAAAACTCGTACGGCCACCAGATGAAGGAAACATGAGGGAGACCATATATTGTGTCTTTAAACACATATAGTGCCACCCAGATGTAACTAAAGGATTTTAACAGGGGTCAGTATTAAGCTGACCTCTTTATCCTTAATTAATTTACTTATTCAGATTGAATAGTAATTTCACGGATTCTTTTCTTTTCAGTTTACCCAATATTTCTGTGATCTTTATGATGGATAAATAAACAAAGCCATTAAGTGACAGAGACGTTAACCTAGTTGGTATGCCAGGCGACACTACCATTTATTTAAAATAAATCAACTAAATTAACACCATTACACTTGATTGACATGATTTCACTTTCTTTCAATTTAATACGTCAGCACACTTAAATTTAACACAACAGACTTCAATATTGGATGTTAAACATATTTAGTCTGAGGGCTCTTTAGCTTAAATAGTTTCCAGCTTAGATTGAGAGAAAAAGATAGGAGGAAGATGGTTTAAAGGAAATTATCTTGAGCATGTTACCAAAGTGACACTTCTCATCAGATTTCTGCTAAAATCCAGGTACGTTTGTAAACAGCTCTTTACCTTTCGACGACGAGTCTGATAAAGAGATGGCACCAGCCTGTAAGATGCACAGTCCTTCAGGCCCAGTTCGTCTGAACTGGTCATTCGTTTACGTTTCCAACGTCTCCTGGGTTCCGCTTGGTCATCAGAAAATATGTCAGCTCCTGGCCTCTGACTTCAAGATAAGCTTATTCCAGGAAGGAATAAACAAAGTTTTGAGCTTACGCTCGTTCGAAGTGGATTCATAACAGCATGTTATACAATCCTTAGCTGAATGACTGTCCTTGGCGGGTGACAGGCATTCATTCAGCTCTTTGGGACGTCTTCATGTCTTTGAAGCTCCCAGAAACTCTCCCGTTCCAGCAACAGCTTAGAACTTAGTACCGGCTCTGAGAGGAGAGCGACTTGTTTCTTCCCCATTGGTCCGACAGGACCGGTCGGGGAGTTCACTTGTTGTTATCAGAGTACAAGGCCACAACTAGCAGCAGAGAGAAATGTTTAGGAAAAGACAGACTCATAGACTCCAAGAGGAAAAACACTTGGATTAGCGTCTTAACACTTCTAAAACAAATCTGAAAAGCACAGTTTGACATAAAATTCAACTATGACACCATTATATGGTCAAGTAACACAGTAATACTACATATTAACAGAATAACAGCAGCTTAAAAGCACACATCATGAAAATGACAAAAGTTATTCTTTTGATTACATTAGAATAAAATCAAAGATAGAAATAGTCTCTTTTGGTGACTATATTCTCAGATTATAACTAATGGAATAATTTGTAGTAAGTGTCTTGCTTTACTGAGAGGTCAGTAAAGGTCATCTCTGGAACAGTTCAAAAGTACCCAGGTGTATCAAAGTGGACAAGGTCATGCCCACTACATCCCTAACTGACCCTATCATTCCATATTTTTCAGTTCAACTGTTTTCGCAAGCACAGGAAAAATAGTTTGGTTATAACACAGTAATTTATCATTCAAAGCACAAAACATCAATGTAACAAACTTCGTAACAAACATAACAGTTATAAAAGGAAAAAATAGGTTAAACAAGTTGAATCGTCCACTGGAAATCATCCATTCGTCAACCTATTCTGCAAAAAATACATTAGATATGGTGAGAAAAGTCAACATCAACAATGCTCTTTGTGCATTGTTCTTCTTAACAATCATATCAAATTGAAGAAAATTATTTTAGTTTATTGCAACATTTTTAATAAGTTGTTTTTTATTACGGTGGGCGAGAAAGTTAGTTCTCTTCAGTGCACTGAAAACCCCAATTGCTACCAGTAGACTATTTAATTTTAATTATAATGTATAAATCAGCTTAAACCAATTTTCTTAATCTTTTCATGTTTCCTTTGTTCAACATTTTTCTCTTGTAGAAATGATCATTAAGTGTTTCATTAGTTTGATTTCTGTTTATTTCAAAGAAATTTCTTAAATATAGACATTTTGGTTCATGGTATAATAAGTTTAGTTATTTTGTTTCATTTATAAAATTTGTTCATTTTATGTTAGTTTTATTTTAAACAAAAACACAACACAAAGCAATCCCACAAATAGCAACGTACAAAATATAAAATTGAAAGGTGGCAGAAAGAAAAATCTCATTGTATCTGCTCCCTTTCAAACAACCAGTTTAATCAACAATAATCTTCCAGTAACAGAACAAAACAAACAACTCCTTCAAAACCTACAATCTACACGATACACACCGCACTATGTCAAATACATAACTTTTAACAATTCAGTTTTGATAGTTTACCCAAACGTGCACACTGACCTAGCATCTCTAACTTAACTGTAAAATTCTGATCATACAAACATGTCTGTCCCCTTAAGTGTTCTACACTACATTAAATCTTCATTGCTTGTGTAATCATCTTCGAAGTTTCACAAAATACTTTGGTTATCTGTACTCAGAGTCCCATTTCCTTTGTAAACAGTGACTTTTCTCTCTGCTCTGTGCTCTGTTATACAAAGTCTCACTGCAGTCCTGCATTCCTGCACAGCACAGCAGTCCTCTTTAATTTACTCATTTATATTTATCTCAATCACACTGAAGCCTATGGGCAGTTTTCCAACAACCTACAGTCAAAACAGAGTGATTCCAACTACAACAATTTAACAATTTATTTCTAAGTAGTTGTCGAATATTTATAACAAATCCATCATGAAAGCACGTCTTACACGACAACTGTTCCTTTTAAAAATGTCATAAGCTCCCAAAAAACATAATTTCTAAAAAGGTCGGCTCAAGATTTTGGCTCCTGCTACAACTTCCTGCCTTCCCCATCATTTGACTTCCTTTTCAACTTCCTTTGCAAACAATCCACCCTGACTCCTCTATTTTAATAACCATCTGTAACAAACAAAATTGTTCTTTACTGTTACACTCCGGTGTCTAATGTATTTACAATACAAACCTGATTCTTGACACTGAAAATGTGATATGTTGTTACAATATATGTTAAAATGTGTATGTTTTTATCTATCCAACCCAAGACTTTGTATGTATGAAAGTTTGGTCAAACTGTAAAATGTGATTCAGACATCAGTTATAGCTTTTAACAAGTTTGTCTCTAAAAAGTTTGTCTATTTTGTGTAACAAACTATACGATTTGTTGCAATAATTTTGTATACCGATGCTGTAAAATTTTATTTATTTATTTGTATGGCCACTTTCTAGGTTTAAAGTTTTCTTTTTAAACTGTATTTACTGTTAACATGTTCTTTTTCGAGAATACAGGCTTAAATTCTCTATAATGAAGTTAAAACTTCATTTTGATCATAAGTTGTTCCATTAATAGTTTGTCCTAATGTGTCCAATTAAAAGGTCCTAATCTTATTCAGATAATTTTGTAAACTCGAGTTGTAATTATGATTTGGTTGTTATACCTAATTGGCTTTAAAAATTTAAATTAATTTGTTTCAAAGATCATTTCAATATGAAATCTGATCAGTTATTTATATAATATTAAGTAGAACTTTAAATAACATATGCTCACAGTAAACATCTCTCACTGTGTGTGTGTCTCCATTTGCCACTAGACACAACATTGTTTCTGGGTCGTCTGTCAGTTCTTGATCACATGATGATGCACAGCGTCCATTTCAGTTCATAATTACTGTGTACATCCAGAAGATTCCATGCAACACTTGAATCCTTGACTCCTTGTTTCCTGCAACAGTTCTTTCTTCTTTATCAAGTTTTTTTTATCAAGTTCACTGTAGCAGCCTTTGCGTAATTATTTTTCAGTTTACAGATGTCATTCTTTTGTGTGCCCCTCAAAAACACTCTCAGCGTTTGGACGTGACTGTTCAAGTTCCTTTATGAGCCATCTCCCAGTCCAGCCACGCTGTACTCAGCGCCTCTGTTCTTTTAGGCCCTGTTTACACGGACACTGTGTGGGGGAAACGCAACTTTTGGGTATGTTAATTAGGTGAAAAGTTTTGCGTTGACATGGGCGAATTCTGTGGATACGACTCTCTCCCCCCCACCCCCCGTACTCATGAATTTACTGTAGTTACCATGCTGGGCCTGTAGATGGCGCTGTGATCTTTGGAACCTTCACTACTGCGCATGCGCCACTGCTGCCTGCCTGAGGTAAACAGAGCAGACGAGGCAGCCTGTTTTCCTCTCTGGCTAAAAGTTCAGCTACTACAAGTTGTTGTCAACAAGTTAACAACAAGTTAAAGCTGGAATTTGGATAAGAGTCAACAGATCTGACACCAAGTGGGGCCGCTGCACACCAGCTGACTGGACGTCTGGACCGGAACCGAGTCAACATGTCTGACTTTAGTCCGTGAGAATCAGCTGATTTACAGCAGCGCTACAAGGTAAACGATGTTCTTAATAATGTTTCCTTGTGTTTAGTTCGATCACAGAACAACCAACTGAGGTTTATTTTTATTTTTTTCCTGCGAGGTCGAAGCTGTCGTTCCACGAAGCGGACAGGCGGTTCGGATCTGGGTCCAGCCAGTATAGGGCTCTGGGTCCAGCAGGATGAAAACAACAGAGTCCAGTTCATTAAAGTTCGATTAACGTGTTTTATAAAGTGTTCAATTTAATTCTCAGTGTTTGTGACATGAGTTTGTGGTGTTGAATAAATAAATAAATTAAAAATCAACCTGGTGTCTTCATTTTCAACATGCAGCATGTTAGGCATGACGTAACGAGTCCAGATAGCTTCATTTAGCTCAGATAAATGTAAATATCTCCCACGCTAACATAAATACTGTTTATTATTGTTAAACTGTTAATATATAGCACATTTAGTATGTTATAGTGCAGCGTGACACGTGAAATGTCCGACTGCCTCGTTAACAGACAACTGGATCCAGGCAGCTGGCTCTCTTCCAACACAGATGCAGGTAAGGTGTAGAATAATTAAATATGAGAATCAAAATATATTCCATCAGCTATAGTTCAGAAAGTGGTGCGTGTGTCCACTGTCCAGTCCACCGCCATTGTTAAAATGCCGGCTGTCTGCGCGTGCGTGCTGCGTGCATGTGTTCAAACAAAAGCTCCACGGGAGATGTTTACATTATCAACGGGGGGTCAGCGAAAAACTTCCACCTTGAGAGCAGGGTCAGAAAAGTATCGGTGTCATCGAGGGGGGCCAGCGGTGTCGTGTAGGCGATAAGCAAAGTCGCAAAGAGAAAGTAGCGGTTACACTCAAAATACGCGCCGTGTAAACAGGCCCTTATTTTCATGATAGTCTTTTTTCCGGCCTTAATGGTTTTGAGAAACACACCCAGAAAGGATCGATGCACCATAGCACAAAAAACATAAATTAATTAACATTAACATTTATTCTTTTCACACAATCAAAGTTCATATTGAAAGATCATTATTATTACAAAGCTATAAATCAATTGTAAAATTTGTAGCACACACTGATAATGTTATTTTTAGTTTTTTTTCCAATCTTTTAAAATTATTCTGCTTTTGAATATACTTATGGATCAGAAACATCTATTTAAAGTAAAAACATTATTCAGTCACAGAAGATTAAAAAGATTGAACTTTAATCATTATTTATTTAAAGTGTTAACATAAGTTGTTTTTAAAGTAAATCTATTCTACATTATATTATTCATTGTCATTGTAATGGGGATTAAACTTCCTGATCACAGCACAGGTTATTTTTAGCAACAGCACTTTGCATGTGTCTGTTAACTGTGTACGTGTGTAACTTTTCCACTGGTCTCAACGCAGCTTGCAAATCTCCTGAGCCCTAAGGGGGAGAGAGAGAGAGATGGGGTGGGGTCGGGCAGCTTATACATAGTTCCCAGACACTCCCCCAGTATTGTGCAAACCGGTTTTCGCACCACATCTGTAGGCAGAAGAAGGCAAGATGGCGAACTAGCAGAGCAAATTATACGGACAATAACACGAGCTACCACAGCTTTACCAAGGAACAAGAGCAAACTGGCAGTGGTCGAGTTATATGAGTTTGAGAAAGAAATCATGGCAGACGAATCAGACAACTTGTCACAAAGTAGTTACTCCGATATCATTAATTATTTAATTAATACAAGGAGCGAGCGCAGACCGGCTTCACAACACACTGACTTCACAGCTTTAAATCCAAAAAAGATGTGTAAACTGTCTCAATCAGATCTAACCAGCTAAAAAAAGGTTTAACTAAAATAACACACAGCCAACAAACAGTCCAAGCTGAACACGGACCAGAACCAACCAGCACTTTGAGTCTTACCGTGTTGGAAGTTAGCATGTTGTTAGCATCTGGAGCGTGGCTCGCCGGAGCTCAGGTCGGACGGCGTGGATCCGCTGAGGCGGCCGCGGAGGCACGTCCACGTCCCATGGGACCGACGCGTCGCCCGCACGACTTGGCTCCCGTCCTCCTTCTCCAACTGGGACGGTCTGGTGGACCGTGAGGAGCAGAGGAGGCCATTGTCGCGTTAGCGAGATGCTAAGCTAACAGCATGCAAGACGGTTTGCTAAATAATGAAAAAAAAAAACCCAGCTCTAACACACAGACAGTTGTACTCTAACATTGTTCTGACATAGTTTCACAAAATGATTAATGTAGAATATTTTGTTTACCGGCCAAAAGTACGACGTCTTCCAGAGCAGATCCAAGCCAGACTCAGAGCAGGAGGAGCTGTTGTCCAGTTTCTCCGATGAGATAAATCCTTCACGTTTTCTTTTTTTTTGATTAACTGAAACCTGCGCGTTGCCCAAACGTCTACCCGACTGGAACACCCACTGACACAACACGAAGTAACCATTGCAATTAATTAGAAATTAACAAAAAAAAACAACGTGAAAAATGGACATCTATCAGAATGCGCTCCAACTGCAGCATAGCCTACATGTGGGAGGGTCATAAAGGACAACCCACAGATGTGACGTCACATGGGAACTATGTATTCCAGGTGTCCCACGGTCTTTAGAAACCAATACACTGCTCTATTGATTAACTGTGAGTATGTATCTTTTTGTATCATATTTATACATCTAGTTTTTCCATTCACTGTTTTAAACAAACATCTAAGGTAGTAAAACTTAATCAGGTTTTGTTTGACTTTTTTAAATTCATGTTTTTCATATCGTGTAACCAACGCAGAGGTTTCCGTGTTTGTGTGCTCATTCTGACTGTGTGTGCGTGGGTGGGTGGTTGTTCTTGCTCTTGAATTTAGAGAGAGTCAGAGAGTCTTTATTGTCATTTGCACCGCATGTGGTACATGTGATGAAAACGAGATTATGTACACGGGGTCCCAGTTACATCCAACAACAAATGCAAGAGAAAAACAGTAATAACATCTAGAACTAACTAAGAAAAACATCAACTAGTAATACACTAAGCTTAATATAGTGGGAATAAACAGCAGCACGAACATGAGTTTGTATGAGCAGATGGTCACAGATGAACACAGCAACAAGAAAACAGATCAGCATCAGTATGATGTGATATTTTGCAGTGTTTATTTTTTATTTATTTATTCATGAGTCTAACAGCCTCAGGGTAGAAGCTGTTCCTCAGTCTAGTGGTTCTACACTTGATGCTCCTCAACCTCCGTCCTGAGGGGAGTGGGGCAAAGAGTGAGTGTGCTGGATGAGTGAGGTCTTTCATGATGCAGGTCGCTCTTTTTCTGCATCTGGAGGTGTAAATGTCTGTGATTGTGGGGAGACTGACTCCAACAGACTTCTGTGCAGCCTTCACCACTCTCTGCAGAGCTTTCCTCTCTTCAACTGTGCAGCCTCCATGCCACACGTTGATGCTGGAGCACAGGACACTCTCCACTGCACACCTGTAGAACGAGGTGAGAACTGGGCTGCTCAGACCAGCACGTCTCAGCCGTCTGAGGAAGTAGAGTCTCTGATGACCTTTCTTGATCAGGCTGGTGGTGTTGTTGCTCCAGCTGAGGTTATCATTCATGTGTACACCCAAGTATTTGTAGCTGGAGACCACTTCCACTGCAGACCCACCTATTTTCAGTGGGGCGTGGGTGTGTTTGTTCCTTCTGAAGTCCACAATCATCTCCTTTGTCTTCTTCACATTCATGTGAAGATTATTCTCTTTGCACCAGCTCTCCAGGTGTTCCACCTCCTGTCTGTAGCTGGACTCATCATTGTTTGTGATGCATCCCACCACCGCTGTATCATCTGCAAACTTAACAATATGACAGCCTGGAAGTGTGGCTGTACAATCATATGTGAGCAGAGTGAACAGAAGGGAGCTCAGCACACATCCCTGAGGAGAGCCATTGCTGAGGGTTATGGTGGAGTTTAAACATCTACAAAATTCACATCATAAATTGATGTATATACTTATATAGTACCTTTCTATTTAATTTCAACACAATCAAAACACTTTTACACTACAATCCGTGTATTATTTACCCATTTATACAGAATTTCACGAGATCTATACAAAGCTAATTCAATAAAACATTCTAAAGAGACTAATCAGAGCTTTGGATCAGTATTTGGATTACAGTCAAACACTGATGGGACACTTATTTGATGCTTTTTGTTACTCTGTGAGAATGTGTCTGTATATTTCTATCTTCTGTGTGTACGTGAGTTTATTTAAACTCTGATAATGTCTGTATTAAAGAGTGTATGTGTGTGTGTATTTCTTTGTTTCTTTTTTTTATTTTAACTTTAATTTTTTTATTAAAGTTTTATTCATTTTACATATTTAAGAAAAACAACATAAAAGATAATGGAAAAAACCCATTTCATAAATATGAGAAAAAAATCAAAATACATAAAAAGAAAGGTGGCAGAAAGAAGAAAATTTTCTTATTTTGTCTGCCCCTTTTTTTAACCAAAAAAACAAACAAAACAAAACAAACAATTTACAAACAATCAATTCAAACAATTTACTACCAAAAACAACAGATCAATTTAGTAACATTTCACACTCAATAATCAACAAATAGGTTAAGATGCATTATTCGAATCTTTAGTATTTTGCTAGCAATTTAGCCTTGATAATTTTTTTGAATTCCATCACAGAGTTTACATCTTTAACATCTTTTTCCAAAACAATCCACAATTCCACTCCCTTATTTGAAATAAAACGTCCCTTCAAACTAGTCCTATATCTAGGTTTAACAAATATTTCAGTTCCTTTTAAACTGTAACGACTTTCTCTCTTTATGAAAAACATTTGAACATTTTTGGGTAGCACACTCTTATGAGCCTTAAGCATTACCGTATTTTCCGTTGTATTGGTCGCACCGTTGTATAGGTCGCAGTGTCCAATATTTATCAATAAATTGGAAAAATCCATAAATAGGTTGCACCGGTGTGTAGGTCGCACCTACGTCACCGCCGACGTAACGCGTCATCCACCGCTGACGCACCGCGTGACCACTGAGTCAACCCGGCAATATGGACCGAGTGTTTAGCTCTGCTGCTAATGTCTGCCAGAAGCTAACAAAGCTAAAAACGAGAGGAGTCCGTCCCTTAGAAAATGAATAAAAAAAATCGAATTTTAGGTCAAATGTTTTCTCGAGACCATAGTAACGTACATTATAGCTCCTATAATTGCACTCTCTAAGCAGAATAAATACACACCGAGTGGTTTTGAAGCTATTTAAGCAAACCGAAGTAAAACCACAATCAAACAAATCTAAAAACGAGAGGAGTCCGTCTCTCAGAAAATGAATAAAAAATCAAATTTTATGTCAAATGTTTTCTCAAGACCATAGTAACGTACATTAAAGCTCCTATAATTGCACTCTCTAAGCAGAATAAATATACACCGAGTGGTTTTGAAGCTATTGTGCCTTGGCGTTTCCTGGATCCTGTTGACAGCTGCCTGCTACCTGTCACCGGCCTGGGCGCGGGCGTTCGCCCCCACCGCTCCTGCTTCTCTCGTCTCCACCAGCGCGGAGTGAACCTACAGAGCCTGAAGACGCTGCCCCGGCTGAAGACGCTGCCCTGGGTCCTAGCGCCCGTCAGTTTACAGGCTGCAGTTACTGCCAGAATTGGCCTGGTGAACGCCAGGTCTGTAACAAACAAAACCTTCATCCTGCGGGACTTTTTCACTTCCCATCATTTGGATTTATTCTGCATCACAGAGACCTGGGTCGAGGCTGATGACTCCAGTGTTTTTGTTGAACTTTTACCAGACGGCTGCTCTTATCTGAGCTCCCCTCGGATGTCAGGCCGTGGAGGAGGAACAGCAGTGGTTTATAAAAACAGTTTTAAATGCAAGCAGTGCACTGCACCACCTTCTTTCTCCAGCTTTGAGGTGACTTTATTTGAGGTGGGTCGCTCACACCCCGTGCTGTGCGCTGTTATCTACAGAGCCCCCAAATATAATAAGGATTTTTTGAATGACTTTTCTGATTTCCTGACTGGAATAATGATAAACCACGATGCAGTCCTTATTGTTGGGGATTTTAACATACATGTATGCTGTCCAGAGAAACCACTGGTGAAGGACTTTCTGAGCCTCACTGACTCTTTTAACCTGGTTCAGTGGGTGGCTGGTCCCACGCATGAACATGGACACACATTGGACCTGGTTCTCTCTCACGGCTTGTCTGTGACCGACCTGGAACTTTATGATAATGTTATTTCTGACCATAGGCCTGTTTTATTTGATGTTGGTTTGTCCTGTGCTCCAGTTAAAAACTACGTTCCTGCCCAGCGACGTAGAGTTTTTAAACCTTCCACCGCTGGTCAGTTCTCTGCTGCCTTTGAACAGCTCTGTGCTCCATCTGACTCTGCTGCTGACACCGATCAGCTGAGCTCCTGGTTTGACGCCTCCTGTCAAACCATTTTGGACTCTGTGGCACCATTTAAACTGGTGCAACCTAAAGCCAGATCTGAACCCTGGTTCAATGAAAAAACTCTTGCAGCCAGACAGGAGTGCCGCAGAGCTGAACGGAGATGGAAAAAGGATAAACTGGAGGTTTCATTTCACATTTTAAAGGACTGTCAACGTCAGTACCAGAACATTGTTAAAGAGGCCAAAAAACAATACTTGTCAGACATTATCACGTCCAATCACAACAACCTGCGTGTCCTTTTTGAAACTATTGACTCTGTCCTGAAGGCCCCACAACCTGTCTGCCATGAAGCCTCAACTGAACTCTGTAATGACTTCCTGCAGTTTTTTATAAATAAGGTTGTTACCACAAGGGCCCTTATTTCAGCCCCTGCTTTTGACCCCTCCTGCTTGGTCCCCTGCCTGGCTGTGTTCGATAGATTTGAACCAGTGACTCTGACCCTTTTAGAGGATGTGGTTGGCCATATTAAGCCATCAGGTTCCCCTCGTGACCTTGTCCCCCCTCGTCTGTTAAAAGAGGTTTTTTCCAGCATCAGGCAGGTGATCCTTGCTGTTATCAATAGCAGTCTGTCCTCAGGTGTTGTGCCAATAAGTTTTAAACATGCGGTGGTGCAGCCCCTGCTTAAAAAGCCCAGCCTAGACCAATCTGTCTTGGCTAATTTTAGGCCCATCTCCAAGCTGCCTTTTATTTCAAAAATTTTAGAAAAAATTGTGTATTCACAGGTGAAATGTTTTCTGGACGAGCACAACATAATGGAGGTTTTTCAGTCTGGCTTCAAAACTCGCCACAGCACAGAATCAGCTCTAGTCAGAGTTTTTAATGATATTCTTATGGCCAATGATTCTGGTGAACATGTGGTTCTTGTCTTGCTCGACCTAACCGCTGCCTTTGACACAGTGGACCATAACGTTTTAATATCACGTTTACAGCACCAAGTGGGTATCTGTGGTACTGCACTGAGCTGGTTTAGGTCCTATCTGGCAGACAGAACCATGTCTGTGAACATAGCTGGTTCTGAATCCTCCACTGCTCCTCTGTGTTTTGGGGTTCCACAGGGCTCCATTTTAGGTCCCCTGCTTTTCTCCCTTTACCTACTTCCATTGGGATCAATCCTCAGAAAGCATGGGATCTTTTTTCATTGTTACGCCGATGATAGTCAGATCTATATGCCACTAAAAAAGAAAGATGCCTCCTCAATCAGGCCACTTCTGTTGTGTCTTGAAGACATCAAAGCTTGGATGTCTTTAAACTTTTTAAATTTTAATGAAAAGAAAACAGAAGTGATGGTGTTTGGTCCTAGTGGCTCTTGTGAACCTTGCCCTGTTGATCTTGGCCCTCTGGCACCACATGTAAAGAAAACAGTTTCTAACTTGGGTTTTAAAATGGACAGTGATTTTAAATTAGATTCCCAGATTGGAGCGGTGGTCAAGACCAGTTTTTATCACCTCAGACAGCTGGCTAAGGTAAAGTCCATCCTTACACAGCAGCAGCTGGAAACAGTAATCCATGCCTTCATCACCTCTCGGCTGGATTACTGTAACGCTCTTTACCTTGGAGTCAGCCAGTCCTCCCTCAGACGTCTCCAGTTGGTCCAGAACGCTGCTGCTCGCCTTCTAACTGGAGTTCATAAGAGGGAGCACATCACCCCCACTCTGGCTTCACTCCACTGGCTGCCTGTTCATTTTAGAGTTCATTTTAAGATACTTTTATTTGTTTTTAAAAGTTTAAATGGTCTTGCTCCATCCTACCTCTCTGAGCTGCTTCACCCATACTCTCCTGCTCGGTGCCTCAGATCAGCTGATCAGCTGCTTCTGGAGGTGCCGAGGTCCAAACGGAGGCTCAGAGGAGACAGAGCTTTTTCTGTTGCTGCTCCAAAACTGTGGAACGATCTCCCTCTTCCCGTCAGACAAGCTCCTTCACTGTCCAGTTTTAAAACTCTTCTAAAAACACATTTTTACTCACTGGCTTTTAGCACAGACTGAATTTGTTCTGCACTGTTTTTATTGTTTTTATTGATCTTAATGTTTTAACAACTGTTTTATTTTTATGTGTTTAAATGTTCTTGATTTTATGTACAGCACTTTGTTGCAGCTGTGGTTGTTTTAAAGAGCTCTATAAATAAAGTATTATTATTATTATTATTTATGACGTTAACAGAAGTACACAGACATAAAACAAAGGCCAACACGAGACCAGTCCACCTCTGACACGAATAAAAATCGAATCTCATCTCAAATGATTCATCCAGGACATAGTTAAGTACATTGGAGTGTTATAATTACTCTGTAAGCAGAAATAAATATACACCGAGTGGATTCAAAGTTATTTATAACAAATACAGAAGCTAACACTAGAAGCTACATGCTACAAAAAGATCGTTTTTTTATTTTTTTATCTCAAACATCTAATAAAGGTACTCACTTGTAAACGTCCACACTGTGATTCCATTCTGTAAGTTTCAGAAAAATCCGCTGAGTGGTTCTTGACTTATCTTGCTAACAAACAGCAAACAAACAGAGCTAACAGAAGCTACCTCCAGCCCAGAGGCAGACAGAATCAGTCTGAGCAGAGGAGCGTTTTTTTCAGGCACAGGAGGAGAAGGTCCTCGTTACTTGCACAGGAGCTGGAAACGGTCTACGGTACTTCTTCTTCTTGGGTTGGTGTACCGGTACTCATGCCCTTAGCGGGTATAGCACTTGCACTGCCCCCTGGTGGCCGAAACTGGTACTGCACGTGCACTGTCCCCTGGTGGCCGAAACTGGTACTACGCCATTTTATGCAACAGGGAAAAAGGGCCATAACTCAGCCAAAAATTGGTCTAAAAATATGGAAAAAAAAATCCATAAATAGGTCGCACCGGTGTATAGGTCGCAGGCCTTGAAAAACCCATAAAAAGGTGCGACCTATACACCGGAAAATACGATACTAACAAAATATTGTAATCAATTTTGATAGAAAATTTATCTATTTTATTTTAGCTAAATAACATATAATTAGTCGTATCTAAATTTAATTATAACTTATTTAAACTAAACCAAGTTTGTAATAATGAGCGTTTCTCACTTTGCTGTGGGGATGTTTCCTCACGCACTAATTATCTTGTGTGTGGGTATGTGTGCGTCCGTGTGCATTTGCTAGCCCCTTGCATTTGGCCCATAGCCAAAAGGCGTTGCCTCCAATTTTTTTTCTACACAGCTTAATCAGATAAATATATATGTATACGTCAATTACTCTTAAATGTAACACTTTTTCTAGTCTTTACTTTCTAAAACCAGAAACAACAGTACGTTTTGTTTAAAACTAGTTTGTGTATGTGATCATCTCTTTGTCTAATCCTTTCTGTGTGTGTTTGTGTTTATCTTTTCAGGAGAAAAGAAACAGTGCCACATACGCAACAGTATTCCAGACGTAGGGGACAAAAACCACTGTAGTTCAACCGCTTTGACTCTCCTCAACTCAAAACAACTTTTTCTTCACATCCAGCAAAAATCAGATGACAGTTTCCAGTGTAAAAATGAACAAACACTTCATAAACGTATGACTTTCCAAACAAATTAATAGCTGGCATCACTTGTAACAAAATAGGTACAAAAATAGGTACAAAAAGAATCTGTACATGGCATGCTATGCATATGAAAAATATAATGCATCTACTTCAAAACTGCGTTGAGGCAAACAAAGCTAGGAACCACATTTGACCATCCATTGTGCAGCAGGAAACATGGTGGAAACCGTTGGTTTAAGGTTTACAAATCACTCCTTACATTTTTCCTTTATCCTCTTTAACATAAATTAAAGGATTAACAGAACAGCATAACACATAAAATGGAAAAGTCCACCTTTGGTACCTTTAAAAAAACAAAAGCTTTAGAATTACATTGGAGGGAGCTTATCAACTGGTGGCAAAACAAAATGTACCAGTACACAAACAAATCTAAAAGTACACAGCTCACATAGCTTTGGTCTGTACTTAACATTAATTTGTTTTTGTTTTTTATTAACATGCCTTCATTTTTCTTTTGGATTTATAGCTGCAACACTGGCAGTAACACGAGAAATATGAAAGCTATATAAAATTACAGTCCCACCACAAATATGTTTAAAAAGTGTGCTGGTCATAATATTTTAAATAAGTTGATTTATTTCAGTAATTCCATTCAAAAAGTGAAACTTTCATTAAACTGATTTCAAGTTTATTTCTTTTAATGCTGATAATTAAAACCAACAACTAATGACAACCCTAAATTTAGTACCTCAGAAAATTAGACTATTACTTGAGATTAATTTAAAAAAATGTTTATAAATGTTGGCCAACTGAGAACTATGAACATGAAATGTACAATATGTACATCTTTGAATACTTAGTTGGGGGTCCTTTTGCAAGGACCATGGTACCATGTTCATACTTTTCAGTTGGCCAACATCTATAAAAATCCTTTTTAAATTTTTTTTATCTCAAGTAATGTAATTTTCTGTTACCGGTAATGAATTTGGGCTTTTCATTAGTTGTCAGTTATAATCATCAACATTAAGAATTTTTTTAAAAATATATCAGTCTGTGTGAATGAATATAATATACAAGTTTTACTTTTTGAATGGAATTACTGAAATAAATAAACTTTTTCATATTCTAATTTTATGACCAGCACCTGTATTTGCATCTCTCCCCCCAAAAAATGTGTTCCTCAGTTCTGTGTGAGCCCGTGTCCTCCACTTCTTTGTGGCACATTTTAAATGTCCTGTGTGACCCTCCACCTCCACTTCTTGTGGTGCATTAAATGTCCAGTGTCCACTTCTTTGTGGTGCATTAAATGTCCAGTGTGAAAGCCCCACCTCCACTTCTTTGTGACACGTTTTAATTGTCCAGTGTGAGCGCATGTCCTCTACCCTTTTTGCATGTTTTAAATGCTCTGCAGCATGAGTCCTTATAAAATCCTCTCTTGCCGCAGAATCCCCATTCATGATTCCATCTGCATTTGCAAAAAAACAAACAAAAACAAAAAAGAGTAATTAGTCATATGCAAAGGCAATCTGGAAAATGCACAGTGCCTTGCTGGGGTCTCCCCTATAACTGGATTAATAAATAATAAAAAAAACATCCATCCCAGCAAATGTTGATAGGTGGCTTGTTCACCGTCAGTAAGGAAGAACAATCTGTTGAGCGATCTGGTTCAAGTTCAGAGTTATGTGAAATGTGAACATCCAATTCAGAGGGAAAATCATAAGAATGATTGGCATGATGGTCTGAATGAATACTGCCATGATCATCATCTGAAAAGGACCCATTTACAGGAATATCTACAGTTTCTGGTTCATGGCAATGACTTCATGCTGAAATGCAGGAGAATTTTTAACAAAATCTTGAGAATCATCTTGGTCATCATCTAAACACTTAAATTTCCGCTTGGCAGCAAGATGAGTTTGTCTCCAAAGAGTACCAGTAGATTTAGGAACAGAATAAATGTTTTTTGCCATTGTCAATGAGAGTTTTTTAGAAGCCTCAGTTTCAGTTCCTCCACATAGGACAAACAGGTTTAACAATGTCAATAAAAACAGCTTGTTCACATGCAAATGAGGAACATCAGCCTGACGGTCATTAGGGGCCTTGATGACTTGATGAACGTCTTCAAGTTTCTTCACCTTATCCAGCTGAGTGAACTCTTTTGATCTGTACGGTTCAAACCGTTCAGAAGCTTTGTGTTTGCTTTAAACACTCACCGGTCTCAGAGTTTATGTAGTTCTTGTCAGTTGATCTGTTGAGAGTCGCTGCGTAAGTGACCTCCACAACCTGGACGTGTTCGTTTCTCTCTTCCTGTTCGGCGACGTCCACACTAGGGATTCAGGCACCGTCATAGGACTCCTAAACCCAAACCCGATGAAACAGAGAGACGGGAATGACGGGGTGAGCTGCGTTCTGTTGTAAAGTTCCGGCAGAACCACAGTCTGACAGTTACAGAACATCTAGAACTGATGCTGAGGAAACAGCTGTTCACTGGAGAAAGTTTTAGCTTTAGAAGCAAAACTCAAATATTTTTGAGGCTAGCTAACTCTGAAATTAAAGTAAAATGTCCGAAGTTGCAGTTCAAAAGCCTTAAACCTGTCTTGGTGTAACTTGGAAGCAGCTTATAAATTTTAATCAATTCAGAATAATTTAATGAGCAAACACAAACCTTCATTATTCAACTGGGGTTAGGAGCATAAGGCCTCAAGCCCTTACCTTTCTTGTTGGTATCTGCTGACCAGGGATTTGGTTCAAGCATCAAGATCCAGCTGTAGGGCGGTGCTCCTCTGTGTTGAGCCAAACAAACTAAAATGGTGGCAATGATGGGAAACATTCACCACAAGGCATCCTGGGAGAAATCAAAGGGCCAATGAAAGGGCCTCCAACCAACAGTGGGGGTTGTGATTGCCCACCCTCAACTGTCACAGTGTTCAATCAAACCACCAGAACAACAAGGTTTTGCTTCTGGGGGATAAACAGGAGTTAATGGAAGCCATTTTCTGGCACCAGAGTTTAACTGAGAGAAGTACTGTGGGAGAATAGAGGGCCCTAAACCCTCTATTAAACATCTAACTAACAGAAGTGTACAATTTTTTATAACAACGCAGAAATAGAGATTTGGTGATAAATAATAACAACCATTATGTTTGTATACTCTTTAAATTAAATCACACCAAACATGTTTTTTTCACATTGAATGTCTAGAGTGAACTTTCAGACAACATTCAGACAAAATTAGAAGTGCACTTCAAAACAAAAATAGAGATTTGGTGATAATAATTAATGACCATTAAAGTTTTAAAGATTAAAAAACTAATTAAATAAAATTATGCCCCTTTTTTTTTCTCACAGTAAGCAAACATTCAGAAAACATCAGAAGTGTGCACTTTCATATCAAGACAAAAATAAAGATTTGGTGACAATAACCATAGGTTTTAAACATGTAAAAAAAACTGATTAAATGATCACAGCAAACACTTGTTTTTCACAGCAATTAATAGTTTACAGTGCCATCAGAAGGGCAAACTTTTTATAACAAGACAAAAATAGAGATCTGGTGACAATTAACAACCATGTAATTATGGTTATAGATAAAGAACCCATATGAGTGGGGGTCTTGTACGTGGGCCCATTGCTCTGTTGAAGATATAAAGACTGATTAAAAAAGTCACAGCAAACATGATTGTCATGTCAAGTGAATGTTCATAGTGAACGTTCAGATAATGTTCAATGTCAGAAGTGCACACTTTTTGTAACAAAACAAAAATAGAGATTTGGTCATAAATTATAACAACCACTAAAGTGTCAAAGATGTAAGAAATAAGTGAATGAAATTACACCAATTTTTTTTTCTTACAGTAAGTGAACGTTCAGAGTTAACGTTCAGGAAACGTTCAGACAACGTTCAGATAATGTTCAGACAATGTTCAGAAAATGTTCAGACAATGTTCACAATGTTCAGAATGTTCAGAAAATGTCAGACAATGTTCAGACAATGTTCACAATGTTCAGATAATGTTCAGACAATGTTCAGACAATGTTCAGACAATGTTCAGACAATGTTCAGGCAATGTTCAGACAATGTTCAGACAATGTTCAGACAATGTTCAGACAATGTTCAGACAATGTTCAGACAATGTTCAGACAATGTTCAGACAATGTTCAGACAATGTTCAGACAATGTTCAGACAATGTTCAGACAATGTTCAGACAATGTTCAGACAATGTTCAGACAATGTTCAGACAATGTTCAGACAATGTTCAGACAATGTTCAGACAATGTTCAGACAATGTTCAGACAATGTTCAGACAATGTTCAGACAATGTTCAGACAATGTTCAGACAATGTTCAGACAATGTTCAGATAATGTTCAGACAATGTTCAGATAATGTTCAGACAATGTTCAGACAATGTTCAGATAATGTTCAGACAATGTTCAGACAATGTTCAGATAATGTTCAGACAATGTTCAGACAATGTTCAGACAATGTTCAGACAATGTTCAGACAATGTTCAGACAATGTTCAGACAATGTTCAGACAATGTTCAGACAATGTTCAGACAATGTTCAGACAATGTTCAGATGCAATGTTCAGACAATGTTCAGACAATGTTCAGACAATGTTCAGACAATGTTCAGACAATGTTCAGACAATGTTCAGACAATGTTCAGACAATGTCAGAAGTGCACACTTTTTGTAATAAAACAAAAATAGAGATTTGGTCATAAATTATAACAACCATTAAAGTGTCAAAGATGTAAGAACTAATTGAATGAAATTACACCAATTGTTTTTTCGTAGTTAGTCGAAGACGCCGAGGAGGAAAACGTGTCAGGAGACAGAGGGAGAGGAGGAAAGTGAAGAATGTAGGACTGAGGGTTGCAACTCTAAATGTGGGGACAATGACAGGCAAAGGTAGAGAGCTGGCTGACATGATGCAGAGAAGAAAGGTAGATGTTTTATGTGTCCAAGAGACCAAGTGGAAGGGCAGCAAGGCTCGCAGTATTGGAGCAGGGTTTAAACTGTTTTACCATGGTGTGGATAGAAAGAGAAATGGAGTAGGGGTGGTCCTGAAGGAGGAGTTGGCAAAGAATGTAGTAGAGGTGAAGAGAGTGTCAGATAGGGTGATGTGTCTGAAGGTAGAAGTAGAAGGTCTGATGCTAAACATAGTCAGTGGTTATGCTCCACAGGTTGGATGTGATGGGGAGGAGAAAGATACATTTTGGAAAGATTTGGATGAAGTGATAGAGAGTATTCCCAGGGAGGAAAGAGTGGTGATTGGAGCAGACCTGAATGGACATGTTGGTGAAGGAAACAGAGGGGATGAGGAAGTGATGGGTAGGTTTGGTGTCAAGGAAAGAAACCAGGAAGGACAGATGGTGGTGGATTTTGCCAAGAGAATGGAAATGGCTATAGTCAATACCTATTTCCAAAAGAGGGAGGAACATAGAGTGACCTATAAGAGTGGAGGAAGGAGTACGCAGATCGACTACATTCTGTGTAGAAGAGGAAACCTGAAGGAGATTGGAGACTGTAAGGTTGTGGCAGGGGAGAGTGTGGCCAGACAGCATCGGATGGTTGTGTGTAGAATGACTGTTGTTGCGAAGAAGAGAAAAAGAGTAAAATCAGAGAAGAAGACCAAATGGTGGAAGCTAAAGAAGGAAGAATGTTGTGAGAAATTCAGAGACGAGCTGTTAAAGGCTCTGGGTGGTAAGAAAGAGCTTCCAAGTGACTGGGCTACTACAGCAACAGTAATTAGAGAGACAGGTAGGAAGGTACTTGGTGTGTCATCTGGACAGAGAATGGATGATAAGGAAACCTGGTGGTGGAATAGTGAAGTGCAGGACGCCATTCAAAGAAAGAGATTAGCCAAGAAGAAATATGACAGTGAGAGGACTGAAGAGAGGAGACAGGAATATAAGGAGATGGGACATAGAGCAAAGAGGGAAGTAGCTAAGGCAAAGCAGAGGGCGTACAATGAGTTATATGGGAGACTGGACACTAAAGAGGGCGAGAAGGACTTGTACCGATTGGCAAGACAGAGGGATCAGGCTGGAAAGGATGTGCAGCAGGTTAGGCTTATTAAAGATGGGAATGGGAATGTTCTAACAAGTGAGGAGTGTGTGATGGGAAGATGGAAGGATTACTTTGAGGAGCTAATGAATGAAGAGAATGAAAGAGAAAGAAGAGTGGAGGTAATAGAAACTGTGGACCAGGAAGTGGGAAAGATTAGTGAGGGTGAAGTCCGGAAAGCTCTGAAAAGAATGAAGAAGGGGAAGGCAGTAGGACCTGATGACATACCAGTGGAGGTTTGGAAATGTCTCGGAGAGATGGCAGTGAGGTTTTTGACTCAAATATTTAATGGAATATTTGAGGGTGAGAAAATGCCTGAAGAATGGAGAAGAAGTGTGCTGGTTCCCATTTTTAAGAACAAGGGTGATGTACAGAGTTGTAGCAACTACAGGGGAATTAAGTTGATGAGCCACACAATGAAGATCTGGGAGAGAGTTGTGGAAGCAAGACTTAAGCTGGGTTTATACTAGCATCTCATGTCTTTTACCTCCCGCCGACATGCCTTTTACCTCCCGCTGAGTGAACCCAGTCACCGACCGCATGAGTGTTTATACTTGGCAAGACTTGGGGGGATAAATTATAATAAATTATAATAAATCCCTCCCTCTTCCCTCCCACTGCATTCCTGGATTTCATGAAAAAAATGAAAGGAGGCAGAAGAAAAAAATCTCATTATTTCTGCCCCTTCTTCAAACAAAATTAACAATCAATTCAAATAGCAATCACATATATAAAAAAATATAAGATATTAAATGATTTCTCACACAAAATAGGCTTTAGTTACAGTTTTGCACGCTGTACCCGTATAACCGTATTTAAAAAAAAAAAAAAAAACTCAACCATGTGAGATTCGAACTCACGTCCTTTGAGTGGGAGCGCAACGTCTTCACCACTAGACCAACACGGCTTGTTGTTTCACAGCGGAATTTGCTTTCTTTTAAAGGGTGCATAGAGGCGCGGCATGCTTTTGAGTGCGCGCGCGTAAATATATATATATATTTATATATATATATGTATTGGTGTGTGTGTGTGTGTCTGTGTGTGTGTGTGTGCGTGTGGGTGTGTGTGTGTGTGTGTTGGGTAGTGTGCTGAGGCGCACGGTACAGACAAGTTTCTCTTCAAATGTCTGTCAAAGCAAAAACAAAAAACGCCCACAAACTTTGAACCAATCACACGCTGCGAGCCGCATCGTCGGCATCGTCGAGTTCTGCTTGGGGGCCATGTTCACGACAGCTGTCGAACGGGGGATAGCAGCGGGAGTGCGGCCAAAAGTTGCGCAATGTTTTCTCACTCAACGGGGGGTAAAAGACATCCGACGGGCCGTCGGCTCAAGTATAACTCAGCCTTTAGACAAGATGTGACTATCTGTGAGCAGCAGTATGGTTTCATGCCAAGAAAGAGCACCACAGATGCCATCTTTGCTTTGAGGATGTTGATAGAGAAGTACAGAGAGGGTCAGAAAGAACTCCATTGTGTGTTTGTGGATTTAGAAAAAGCATATGACAGGGTACCAAGAGAAGAGGTGTGGTATTGCATGAGGAAATCTGGAGTGGCAGAAAAGTATGTTAGACTGGTACAGGACATGTATGAGGACAGCAGGACAGTGGTGAGATGTGCTGTGGGTGTGACAGATAGCTTCAAGGTGGAGGTGGGATTGCATCAAGGATCGGCTCTGAGCCCCTTCTTGTTTGCTCTGGTGATGGACCGACTAACAGATGAGGTCAGGCAGGAATCCCCATGGACTATGATGTTTGCAGATGACATTGTGATCTGTGGTGAGAACAGGGAACAAGTGGAAGAGAACTTGGAGAGGTGGAGGTATGCTCTTGAAAGAAGAGGAATGAAAGTCAGCCGTAGTAAGACAGAGTACATGTGTGTGAATGAGAGGGAGGCCAGTGGAACAGTGAGGCTACAAGGAGCAGAGGTCACAAAGGTGCAGGACTTCAAGTACTTGGGGTCCACTGTACAGGAAAATGGGGAATGTGGTAAAGAGGTGAAAAAGAGAGTCCAGGCAGGATGGAGTGGATGGAGAAAAGTTTCAGGAGTGATTTGTGACAAAAAGGTGTCAGCAAAGGTCAAAGGAAAAGTTTACAAGACAGTGGTGAGACCAGCTATGTTGTATGGTCTGGAGACAGTGGCATTGACAAAAAGACAGGAGAAAGAACTGGAAGTGGCAGAAATGAAGATGCTGAGGTTCTCCTTAGGAGTGACAAGGATGGATAAGATCAGGAATGAGATCATCAGAGGTACAGCACATGTTAAACAACTGGGAGATAAAGTTAGGGAGGCCAGACTGAGATGGTTTGGACATGTCCAGAGGAGGGACAGTGGGTATATTGGTAGAAGGATGTTAGAAATGCAGCTGCCAGGAAAAAGACAAAGAGGGAGACCAAAGAGGAGATATATGGATGCAGTTAGAGAGGACATGGAGGTAGTTGGAGTGAGGACAGAGGATGCAGAGGACAGAGTGAGGTGGAGGAGGATGACTCGCTGTGGCGACCCCTGAAAAGGGAAAAGCCGAAAGAAGAAGAAGAAGAAGAAGAAGTTTTTTCGTACAGTGAGTGAAGGTTCAGCGTTAACGTTCAGCGTTAACGTTCAGCGTTAACGTTCAGGCAAAGTTCAGACAAGGTTAGGTCCTGAACATTCGACATTCGACCTTTAGACGACGTTCACTGAACGTCATCTGAACATTTGCTTGCTAGCTGGATTCCAAACACAGCAAACATTTATCTTAACAAGCAGAATTACACTCACATCGAAAAGTATTTACACATGTAAATAAAATAAAAGAGCTGCTTTCGTCAGACAGCCAAAGTCAACAAAAATGCCTTCCTCCACACAGGAAAGGCAGCTATGCTAAGAATAGCACAGACGTGCAGCTTCTTTGCACAACTGACTGTCTTCACTCGTTTAACTCTAAACAACGGCTTTGTATTGTTTCCATTATGTATAATTTCGTAACTTTACACTTTAATTATTTATTAACACTTTAATCATTGAGCCATTGTATTTATTAACACTTTATTATTTTATTTATTAGCACTTTTTAGTACATTTTATGCAGTTTGTTCATAGCTATTATTAAATTATATTATTATATTCTTTGTATTTGAATGTAAATGTACAGTATTTAATAAAGATTCTTGTAATACTCAACTGTGCACAGTTTGTTCTTTTCAGGCCTTTAATCATATCTTGATGTTATTTTTACTCAAACGCACTGTCTGTATAGTATTTCACTAAATTTGGTGCCAAATTTAACATACTTATCGCTTACCCTGTCGCATATCTCCTACCTACATGACTGAAAATTTTCAGCTTTTACCATTTTGCCTTCTAGACAAAAAGGACTGAATGATCATTTCAGCTTTTTCCTTACCTTGTCGCTTTTATCGACAGCCAACAAGATTGTACTGTACATTTTTAAACACTCATCCTGTCTTTTAGACAGAAAGAGACTAGATATTCATCTAGCTTTAATACAACCGGTTTACAAATACAGCTTCACTTTTGTTCAAGTGCTTGTAACACAACCCTTTAGTTTATTCAAACCTAAAGCACTTCTGTAAAACTGTATATTACTGTCGACACCAGAAAGCTGTTTTGATATCCTATTAATTCCAATGTGACTGTCAGCTTATGAGAACCATTTAATTTACAATTTGTATTCATTTTGTAACAGCCAAAACTTGCAAGTTTTTGAGTATTTGTCCTCAGTGGCAAAATAAAGAAATCCTCTTTTTACAGGTTCCAAAGCCCTCACCCAGCCCTTCCTACCAGCTGAGGAAAAGAAATCACTTATACTATAAAATAAAACATATTTACCAAAAGTGCCCAAAATTTCTTCCAAACTCAGCCAGCAGAAAAAGACAGCCAGATCAGACGGCCGACCGTACGGAGCCACCAATTGTTGAGGCATTCTGTCCTCATATTAAATAATTGAGACGAGGAGACCTTCTTCTTGCCAGTAGGAGGTATCTTTTAATAAGTTAAGATAGAACGTTACAACTGACAGTCCATACCGAATCTGACTCAAAATAGCAATGCCGTTTCTTATATCCTTGTATCTGATGTCATTAATTACGTAAGAAGTCTGATTTCCCATTAAGGGATGAAATGAAAACAGTTCTCAGAACAGGGCCTGTTTCCCGTCAGTAATGGGAGCTTCACACAAACATAAACAGTTTAGTTTATCTCAGAGGATAAGAAGTTATATTCGCACGGACATAAACAGTTTAGTTTATCTCAGAGGATAAGAAGTTTTTCCTTATCACAAAGGAAAGTAAGAATGTTCTATGACCTCTTCAACTTTTGTACGAGTGTTCTGTCCAAGTGTTGGACCCCGCACTGGACACCGCAACACAAATACACATCAAAACCTACACTTCCTTCTTTAGCTTCCACCATTTGGTTTTCTTCTCTGATTTTACTCTTTTTCTCTTCTTCGTAACAATAGTCATTCTACACACAACCTCGTCCCTGCAACAACCTTACAGTCTGTAATCTTCCTCAGGGTTCCTTTTCTACATAGAATGTAGTCGACCTGCGTACTCCTTCCTCCACTCTTGTAGGTCACTCTATGTTCCTCCCGCTTTTGGAAATAGGTATTGACTATAGCCATTTCCATTCTCTTGGCAAAATCCACCACATCTGTCCTTCCTGGTTTCTTTCCTTGACACCAAACCTACCCATCACTTCCTCATCCTCTGTTTCCTTCACCAACATGTCCATTCAGGTCTGCTCCAATCACCACTCTTTCCTCTCTGGGGATACTCTCTATCACTTCATCCAATTATTTCCAAAATGTATCTTTCTCCTCTCCATCACATCCAATCTGTGGAGCACAGTGGTGGCTGGTCATTTTATTTCATGGGGGGATGCCATAAACAGTTTAATTTTTTTAAACATGTGTAGAAGTATGCATAATTATGTTTGTAGTAAAGTAAAGTAAAAGTTTGATCATGTTTTTATTTGTATATATCAGGTGTATCCATTTGTATAAAACTATCATTAATAAAACATGGTTCATCTTCACTTCACCCCCTCCCTGGGCTGCCACCTTACCATGGTGGAAGGGTTTGAGTGTCCCAATGATCCTAGGAGCTATGCTGTCAGGGGCTTCATGCCCCTAGTAGGGTCACCCAAGGCAGACAGGTCCTAGGTGAGGGACCAGACAAAGTGCAGCCCAAAGACCCCAATGATGAGTCAAATAAATGGACAAAATGTTCCCTCGCCCGGACGCGGGTCACCGGGGCCCCACTCTGGAGCCAGGCCCGGAGGTGGGGCACGTTGGCGAGCGCCTGGTGGCCGGGCTTTTACCCATGGAGCTCGGCCGGGCACAGCCCGAAGAGGAGACGTGGGTCCCCCTTCCCATGGGCTCACCACCTATGGGAGGGGCCAAAGGGGTCGGGTGCAATGTGGGATGGGTGGTGGCCGAGGGCGGGGACCCTGGCGGTCTGATCCTAGGCTACAGAAGCTGGCCATTGGGACATGGAATGTCGCCTCTCTGGTGGGGAAGGAGCCTGAGCTAGTATGTGAGGTTGATAGGTTCCGTCTAGAAATAGTCGGACTTACCTCAACACATGGCTCTGGCTCTGGAACCAATTTCCTTGAGAGGAGTTGGACACTCTTCCACTCTGGAGTTGCCCCTGGTGAGAGGCGCCGACCAGGAGTGGGTATACTT
The DNA here is from genome assembly GCA_038048925.1 of Garcialebias charrua. Classification (NCBI taxonomy): domain Eukaryota; kingdom Metazoa; phylum Chordata; class Actinopteri; order Cyprinodontiformes; family Rivulidae; genus Garcialebias; species Garcialebias charrua. Next base: position 28,690 of record JBBPBX010018155.1, read on the forward strand.
GTTGCCCCCCATCTTGGTGCCTGTACGTTGGGGTTCATCCCAGTGAACAAGAGGGTAACCTTCCTTCGCCTACGTGTGAGGGGACGGGCTCTGACTGTTGTTTGTGCCTATGCGCCAAACGGCAATGCAGATTACCCACCCTTTTTGGAGTCCTTGGAGGGGGTATTGAAGAGTGCGCCTCCTGGGGACTCCCTTGTTCTACTAGGGGACTTCAACGTTCACGTGGGCAATGACAGTGAGACCTGGAGGGGTATGGTTGGGAGGATCGGCACCCCTGATCTGAACCCGAGTGGTGTTCTGTGTGCTCGTCATGGAATGTCCATAACGAACACCATGTTCAGGTACAAGGGTGTTCATATGTGCTCTTGGCACCAGGACACCCTAGGTCGCAGTTCGATGATCGACTTTGTTGTCGTCTCATCTGATCTGCGGCCGCATGTCCTTGACACTCGGGTGAAGAGAGGGGCGGAGCTGTCCACTGACCACTACCTGGTGGTGAGTTGGCTCCGATGGTGGGGGAGGATGCCGGTCAGACCTGGTAGACCCAAACGTATTGTGAGAGTCTGCTGGGAACTTCTGTCAGAGTCTCCTGTAAGACGGAGCTTTAACTCCCACCTCCGGGAGAGCTTTGAACACGTTCCGAGGGAGACGGGGGACATTGATTCCGAGTGGGCGCCTCTATTGTCGAGGTAGCTTATCAGAGTTGTGGCCGCAAGGTTGTTGGTGCCTGTCGTGGTGGCAACCCTTGAACCTGTTGGTGGACACCGGCGGTGAGGGATGCTGTCATGCTGAAAAAGGAGTCCTATTAGGCCTTTTTGGCCTGTGGGACCCAGGAAGCAGCAGATAGGTACCGACAGTCCAAGCGGCATGCGGCTCAGGTGGTTGCTAAGGCAAAAACTCAGGCGTGGGAGGAGCTCGGAGAGGCCATGGAGAATGACTTCCGTACGGCTTCGAGGCGATTCTGGTCCACCATCCGGCGTCTCAGGGGGGGAAAGCGGTACGCGACCAACACCATTTATGGTGGGGATGGCGTGCTGTTGACCTCAACTCGGGATGTTGTGAGTCGGTGGGCGGAATACTTCGAAGACCTCCTCAATCCTACTGGCACGTCTTCCACTGAGGAAGCGGAGCCTGGGGACTTTGGGTCGGGCTCTCCAATCTCTGGTGCTGAGGTCACCGAGGTGGTTAAAAAGCTCTGCGGTGGCAGGGCTCCGGGGATGGATGAGATTCGCCCTGAGTTCCTTAGGGCTCTGGATGTTGTGGGGTTGTGTTGGCTTATGCAACTCTGCAATATCGCGTGGACATCGGGGGCAGTTCCCTTGGATTGGCAGACTGGGGTGGTGGTTCCCCTATTCAAAAAGGGAGACCGTAGGGTGTGTTCCAACTATAGGGGGATCACACTTTTAAGCCTCCCTGGTAAGGTCTATTCAGGGGTTCTGGAGAGGAAGATCCATCGGATAGTCGAACCTCAGATTCAGGAGGAGCAGTGTGGTTTTTGTGCTAGTCGTGGAACACTGGACCAGCTCTAAACCCTCAGCAGGGTCCTGGAGGGCGCGTGGGAGTTTGCCCAACCAGTTTACATATGCTTTGTGGACTTGGAAAAGGCATTCGACCGCGTCACCTGGGGGGTTCTGTGGGGGGTACTCCGGGAGTATGGGGTACCAGGCCCATTGATATGGGCTGTTAGGTCCATGTACGACCGGTGTCAGAGCTTGGTCCGCATTGCCGGCATTAAAGGCTGAGTTATACTCGCGCTTCGGTCCGCAGGCTGGAGCGCGCGCGCCGCGCGTGCACTCAGCCGTGCAGCGAAATGTGTTCATAGTTTTGCCACTGTGTATATGGTTGACGCACGGCGGAGCATGGCAAAGTGCTGTACTTTTACGGACCAGCAGGAGGCAGTACCCTCTAAAACCTGTGCATATGTTGCAAGAAAGGTGTAGAAGAAGAAATCTACCGTAGAAGAAGAACTGTTTGAAATCACATAACAAAAATAAATAGCTTTCCGCTCGCCTGCCGAACTGTTGTCTTTATTTGCGGTTTTAATGCATGGAGTCAGCGGAGAAGAAAGCGATCACGTGAATTTTGGCGAAAAAACAAAAGAAAAGTCCGACTCCAGTTCAGGAATGAAGGAGAATTTAATACATTTGTGTCACAAAACATTCCTCCATGCGTCGCGACGCCGTCTCCACAACCACAGCGGCGCAGACAGCTGCAGACTCCGGCGTGAAGAGGGTGAAGGCTGTCGGGTGGGGACCTAAAACCAAATCGTAGCGCCCACCGCGCGCGCACTAGGCTTGCGGAGTTTCAAAAATTCAGAGGTGCACGACACGCGCTAATCCCACATGCGGGGCCAACGCGCAGGGGCGGGGACTGCGATATTGCATCACTTTTGACGCGCGCACCCTCGCGCCTTGCGCGACACGTCAACTATAAATCTAGCTTAAGTCAGGCTAGTTTCCAGTGAGAGTTGGACTCCGCCAAGGTTGCCCTTTGTCACCGATTCTGTTCATAACTTTTATGGACAGAATTTCTAGGTGCAACCAAGGTGTTGAGAGGATCCGTTTTGGTGGCCTTAGAATCGCTTCTCTGTTTTTTGCAGATGATATGGTCCTATTGGCTTCATCAGATCGTGATCTACAGCTTTCGCTGGAGCGGTTTGCAGCCGAGTGTGATGCGGCCGGGATGAGGATCAGTTCCTCCAAATCCGAGGCCATGGTCTTGAGCCGGAAAAGGGTAGCATGCCCTCTCCGGGTCGGGGAGGAGGTCCTGCCCCAAGTGGAGGAGTTTAAGTATCTCGGGGTCTTGTTCACGAATGAGGGAAAACTGGAGCGTGAGATCGATAGGCGGATAGGTGCAGCATCCGCAGTGAAGCGGGCGCTGTACCGGTCTGTCGTGGTGAAGAGAGAGCTGAGTCGAAAGGCAAAGCTCTCAATTTACCGATCGATCTACGTTCCCACCCTCATCTATGGTCATGAGCTTTGGGTTATGACCGAAAGAACGAGATCTCGGATACAAGCGGCTGAAATGAGTTTTCTCCGCAGGGTGTCTGGACTCTCCCTTAGAGATAGGGTGAGAAGCTCAGTCATCCGGGAGGGACTCGGAGTAGAGCCGCTGCTTCTCCACATCGAGAGGAGCCAGTTGAGGTGGCTCGGGCATCTGGTTAGGATGCCTCCTGGACGCCTCCCTGGTGAGGTGTTCCGGGCATGTCCCACCGGGAGGAGACCCAGAGGAAGACCCAGGACACGCTGGAGGGACTATGTTTCTCGGCTGGCCTGGGAACGCCTTGGGATTCCCCCAGAGGAGCTGCTCCAAGTGGCTGGGGAGAGGGAAGTCTGGACCCCCCTACTTAGGCTGCTACCCCCGCGACCCGACCCGGGATAAGCGGATGAAAATGGATGGATGGATGGATGGTTCATCTTCACCTTGTTTGAGGCATCAGTGTGAAAAGAGAATGGGAGTGTTCTGCTTCCACTTTTCCATTTTTGGACAACTTCTTTCATATTCTGTTATCGTTATTTTAGTAATACAATTAGAACTGGAACCAGAAAAGTTTGAACCCTGCTCCAATGCTGCGAGCCTTGCTGCCCTTCCACTTGGTCTCTTGGACACATAAAACATCTACCTTTCTTCTATGCATCATGTCAGCCAGCTCTCTACCTTTGCCTGTCATTATCACCACATTTAGAGTTGCGACCCTCAGTCCAACATTCTTCACTTTCCTCTTCTCCTCTGTCTCCTGACACATTTCCCTCCTCGTGGTCTTCTACTAACAGTAGCACAATTTCTGCTGACACAATTTGTCAACAGTACCGGTGGTCGTCGTTAGAGGTTGTGCAAGTGGTAAGAGGCACTGCACTAAAACCATAGAAATACTGTAGGATCTGATGCTGTATATCTTCGTATCCTTCACATATACTTATATTTCCGGATATTCCCGAGATACAGGTGAGGAGGAGGAGTCTGTCTCTCCTTACCTGTCTGTCTCTCCTCTTACCACCTGCACAACGCTGAAAAATCTAAAGAACTTTAAAAGTTCTAAGACCAGAAACCATAGAGGAGAAACCCAAAAATCCAGAACCAGCTGGTCCACAACTTCTATAGATGCTAGTCAACAGCATCCAGAACCAGCTGGTCCACCACTTCTATAGATGCTGGTCCACAGCATCCAGAACCACCTGGTCCACAGAATCCAGAACCAGCTGGTCCACAACTTCTATCGATGTTGGTCCACATCATCCAGAACCAGCTGGACCACAGCATCCAGAACCAGCTGGTCCAAAATTTCTATAGATGCTGGTCCACAGTATCCAGAACCAGCTGTTCCACAACATCTAAAACCAGCTGGTCCACAACATCTAAAACAAGCTGGTCCATAGCATCCAGAACCAGCTAGTCCACAACATCTAAAACCAGCTAGTCCACAGCATCCAGAACCAGTTGGTCCACAACATTTAAAACCAGCTGGTCCAAAGCATCCAGAACCAGCTGGTCCACAACATCTAAAACCAGCTGGTCCATAGCCTCCAGAACCAGCTGGTCTACAACATCTAAAACCAGCTGGTCCAAAGCATCCAGAACCAGCTGGTCCACAACATCTAAAACCAACTGGTCCAAAGCATCCAGAACCAACTGGTCCACAGCATCCAGAACCAGCTGGTCCACAACTTTTATAGATGCTGGTCCACAGCATCCAGAACCAGCTGGTCCACAACATATAAAACAAGCTGGTCCACAACATCTAAAACCAACTGGTCCATAGCATCCAGAACCAGCTGGTCCACAACATCTAGAACCAGCTGGTCCACAACTTCCAGAACCAGCTGGTCCACAACATCCAGAACCAGCTGGTCTACAACATCTAAAACCAGATGGTCCACAACATCCAGAACCAGTTGGTCCACAACATCTAAAACCAGCCTGTCTACAACTTCCAGAACCAGCTGGTCCACAGCATCCAGAACCAGCTGGTACACAACTTGCAGAACCAGCTGGTCCATAGCATCCAGAACCAGCTGGTCCACAACATCTAAAACCAGCTGGTCCACAACATCAAGAACCAGTTGGTCCACAACAGCTAAAACCAGCTGGTCTACAACTTCCAGAACCAGCTGGTCTACAACATCCAGAACCAGCTGGTCCACAACATCTAAAACCAGCTGGTCCATAGCATCCAGAACCAGCTGGTCCACAACATCTAAAACCAGCTGGTCCACAACATCCAGAACCAGCTGGTCCACAACATCTAAAACCAGCTGGTCCACAACTTCCAGAACCAACTGGTCCACAACACCTAAAACCAGTTGGTCCACAACATCTAAAACCAGTTTGTCTACAACTTCCAGAACCAGCTGGTTCACAACATCTAAAACCAGCTGGTCCAAAGCATCCAGAACCAACTGGTCCACAACATCTAAAACCAGCTGGTCTACAGCATCCAGAACCAGCTGGTCCACAACATCTAAAACCAGTTGGTCCACAACATCTAAAACAAGTTGGTCCAAAGCATCCAGAACCAGCTGGTCCACAACAGCCAGAACCAGCTGGTCCACAACATCTAAAACCAGTTGGTTCACAACATCTAAAACCAGCTGGTCTACAACATCCAGAACCAGCTGGTCCACAACATCTAAAACCAGTTGGTTCACAACATCTAAAACCAGCTGGTCCAAAGCATCCAGAACCAGCTGATTCACAACATCTAAAACCAGCTGGTCCACAACATCTAAAACCAGCTGTTCCATAGCATCCAGAACCAGCTGGTTCACAACATCTAAAACCAGCTGGTCCACAACATCTAAAACCAGCTGTTCCATAGCATCCAGAACCAGCTGGTTCACAACATCTAAAACCAGCTGGTCCACAACATCTAAAACCAGCTGTTCCATAGCATCCAGAACCAGCTGGTTCACAACATCTAAAACCAGCTGGTCCACAACATCTAAAACCAGCTGGTCCAAAGCATCAAGAACCAGCTGGTCCACAACATCTAAAACCAGCTGGTCCAAAGCATCCAGAACCAGCTGGTCCACAACATCTAAAACCAGCTGGTCCACAACATCTAAAACCAGCTGGTCCACAGCATCCAGAACCAGCTGGTCCACAACATCTAAAACCAGCTGGTCCACAACATCCAGAACCAGCTGGTCCACAACATCTAAAACCAGCTGGTCCACAACATCTAAGAACCAGCTGGTCCACAACATCTAAAACCAGCTGGTCTACAACATCCAGAACCAGCTGGTCCACAACATCCAGAACCAGCTGGTCCACAACATCTAAAACCAGCTGGTCCACAGCATCCAGAACCAGCTGGTCCACAACATCTAAAACCAGCTGGTCCACAACATCCAGAACCAGCTGGTCCACAACATCTAAAACCAGCTGGTCCACAACTTCCAGAACCAGCTGGTCCACAACATCCAGAACCAGCTGGTCCACAACATCTAAAACCAGCTGGTCCATAGCATCCAGAACCAGCTGGTCCACAACATCTAAAACCAGTTGGTCCACAGCATCCAGAACCAGCTGGTCCAAAACATCTAAAACCAGCTGGTCCACAACTTCCAGAACCAACTGGTCCACAACATCTAAAACCAGATGGTCCATAGCATCCAGAAACAGCTGTTCCACAACATCTAAAACCAGCTGGTCCACAACAACTAAAACCAGCTAGTCCACAACAACTAAAACCAGCTGGTCCACAACATCTAAAACCAGTTGGTCCACAACACCTAAAACCAGTTGGTCCAAAACACCTAAAACCAGCTGGTCTACAACTTCCAGAAACAGTTGATTCACAACATCTAAAACATGCTGGTCCAAAGCATCCAGAACCAGCTGGTCCACAACATCTAAAACCAGTTGGTCCACAACATCAAAAACAAGTTGGTCCAAAGCATCAAGAACCAGCTGGTCCACAACATCTAAAACCAGTTGGTTCACAACATCTAAAACCAGCTGGTCCAAATCATCCAGAACCAGCTGGTTCACAACATCTAAAACCAGCTGTTCCATAGCATCCAAAACCAGCTGGTTCACAACATCTAAAACCAGCTGTTCCACAGCATCCAGAACCAGCTGGTTCACAACATCTAAAACCAGCTGGTCCACAACATCTAAAACCAGCTGGTCCACAGCATCTAAAACCAGCTGGTCCACAACATCTAAAACCAGCTGGTCCACAACATCCAAAACCAGCTGGTCCACAACATCTAAAACCAGCTGGTCCACAACATCTAAAACCAGCTGGTCCAAAGCATCCAGAACCAGCTGGTCCACAACATCTAAAACCAGCTGGTCCACAACATCTAAAACCAGCTGGTCCAAAGCATCCAGAACCAGCTGGTCCACAACATCTAAAACCAGCTGGTCCACAACATCTAAAACCAGCTGGTCCAAAACATCCAAAACCAGCTGGTCCACAACATCTAAAACCAGCTGGTCCAAAGCATCCAGAACCAGCTGGTCCACAACATCTAAAACCAGCTGGTCCACAACATCTAAAACCAGCTGGTCCAAAACATCCAAAACCAGCTGGTCCACAACATCTAAAACCAGCTGGTCTACAACATCTAAAACCAGCTGGTCTACAACATCTAAAACCAGCTGGTCCATAACATCTAAAACCAGCTGGTCCAAAACATCCAAAACCAGCTGGTCCACAACATCCAAAACCAGCTGGTCCACAACATCTAAAACCAGCTGGTCCACAACATCTAAAACCAGCTGTTCCATAGCATCCAGAACCAGCTGGTTCACAACATCTAAAACCAGCTGGTCCACAACATCTAAAACCAGCTGTTCCATAGCATCCAGAACCAGCTGGTTCACAACATCTAAAACCAGCTGGTCCACAACATCTAAAACCAGCTGTTCCATAGCATCCAGAACCAGCTGGTTCACAACATCTAAAACCAGCTGGTCCACAACATCTAAAACCAGCTGTTCCATAGCATCCAGAACCAGCTGGTTCACAACATCTAAAACCAGCTGGTCCACAACATCTAAAACCAGCTGTTCCATAGCATCCAGAACCAGCTGGTTCACAACATCTAAAACCAGCTGGTCCACAACATCTAAAACCAGCTGGTCCACAACATCTAAAACCAGCTGTTCCATAGCATCCAGAACCAGCTGGTTCACAACATCTAAAACCAGCTGGTCCACAACATCTAAAACCAGCTGGTCCATAGCATCCAGAACCAGCTGGTTCACAACATCTAAAACCAGCTGGTCCACAACATCTAAAACCAGCTGGTCCACAGCATCCAGAACCAGCTGGTCCACAACATCTAAAACCAGCTGGTCCACAACATCTAAAACCAGCTGGTCCAAAGCATCCAGAACCAGCTGGTCCACAACATCTAAAACCAGCTGGCCCACAACATCTAAAACCAGCTGGTCCACAACAACCAAAACCAGCTGGTCCACAACATCTAAAACCAGCTGGTCCACAACATCTAAAACCAGCTGGTCCACAACACCTAAAACCAGCTGGTCCACAACATCCAGAACCAGCTGGTCCACAACATCTAAAACCAGCTGGTCCACAACATCCAGAACCAGCTGGTCCACAGCATCCAGTACCAGCTGGTACACAAGCTTCCAGAACCAGCTGGTCCACAACATCCAAAACCAGCTGGTCCACAACATCAAAAACAAACTGGTCCAAAGCATCCAGAACCAGCTGGTCCACAACATCTAAAACTAGCTGGTCCACAGCATCAAGAACCAACTGGTCCACAACATCTAAAACCAGCTGGTCCAAAGCATCCAGAACCAGCTGGTCCACAACATCTAAAACCAGCTGGTCCACAACATCCAAAACCAGCTGTTCCACAACATCTAAAACCAGCTGGTCCAAAACAACCAAAACCAGCTAGTCCACAACAACTAAAACCAGCTGTTCCACAGCATCCAAAACCAGCTGGTCCACAACACCTAAAACCAGTTGGTCCAAAACACCTAAAACCAGCTGGTCTACACCTTCCAGAAACAGCTGATTCACAACATCTAAAACCAGCTGGTCCAAAGCATCCAGAACCAGCTGGTCCACAACATCTAAAACCAGCTGGTCCACAACATCTAAAACCAGTTGGTCCACAACATCTAAAACAAGTTGGTCCAAAGCATCCAGAACCAGCTGGTCCACAACATCTAAAACCAGCTGGTCCACAGCATCAAAAACCAGCTGGTCCAAAACATCCAAAACCAGCTGGTCCACAACATCCAAAACCAGCTGGTCCAAAACATCCAAAACCAGCTGGTCCACAACATCTAAAACCAGCTGGTCCACAACATCTAAAACCAGCTGGTCCAAAGCATCCAGAACCAGCTGGTCCACAACATCTAAAACCAGCTGGTCCACAACATCCAAAACCAGCTGGTCCACAGCATCCAAAACCAGCTGGTCCACAACATCTAAAACCAGCTGGTCCACAACATCTAAAACCAGCTGGTCCAAAACATCTAGAACCAGCTGGTCCACAACATCTAAAACCAGCTGGTCCAAAGCATCCAGAACCAGCTGGTCCACAACATCTAAAACCAGCTGGTCCACAACATCTAAAACCAGCTGGTTCACAACATCTGAAACCAGCTGGTCCACAACATCTAAAACCAGCTGGTCCAAAGCATCCAGAACCAGCTGGTCCACAACATCTAAAACCAGCTGGTCCAAAGCATCCAGAACCAGCTGGTCCACAACATCTAAAACCAGCTGGTCCACAACATCTAAAACCAGCTGGTCCAAAGTATCCAGAACCAGCTGGTCCACAACATCTAAAACCAGCTGGTCTACAACATCTAAAACCAACTGGTCTACAACATCTAAAACCAGCTGGTCCATAACATCTAAAACCAGCTGGTCCAAAGCATCCAGAACCAGCTGGTCCACAACATCTAAAACCAGCTGGTCCACAACATCTAAAACCAGCTTGTCTACAACATCTAAAACCAGTTGGTCCAAAGCATCCAGAACCAGCTGGTCCATAACATCTAAATCCAGCTGGTCTACAACATCTTAAACCAGCTGGTCCAAAGCATCCAGAACCAGCTGGTCCACAACATCTAAAACCAACTGGTCCAAAGCATCTAGAACCAGCTAGTCCACAACATCTAAAACCAGCTGGTCCAAAGCATCCAGAACAAGCTGGTCCACAACATCTAAAATCAGCTGGTCAACAACATCTAAAACCAGCTGGTCCAAATTATCCAGAACCAGCTGGTCCACAACAACTAAAACCAGCTTGTCCACACTATCTAAAACCAGCTGGTCCAATGTATCCAGAACCAACTGGTCCACAACATCTAAAACTAACTGGTCCAAAGCATCCAGAACCAACTGGTCCACAACATCTAAAACCAGCTGGTCCACAACATCTAAAACCAGCTGTTCCACAACATCTAAAACCAGCTGGTCCACAACATCTAAAACCAGCTGGTCCAAAGCATCCAGAACCAACTGGTCCACAACATCTAAAACCAGCTGGTCCACAGCATCCAGAACCAGCTGGTCCACAACATTTAAAACCAGCTGGTCCAAAGCATCCAGAACCGGCCGGTCTACAACATCTAAAACCAGCTGGTCCAAAGCATCCAGAACCAGCTGGTCAACAGCATCTAAAACCAGCTGGTCCACAACATCTAAAACTATCTGGTCCACAACATCTAAAACCAACTGGTCCACAACATCTAAAACTAGCTGGTCCACAACATCTAAAACCAGCTAGTCCACAACATCTAAAACCAGCTAGTCCAAAACATCTAAAACCAGTTAGTCCACAACATCTAAAACCAGCTGGTCCACAACATCTAAAACCAGATGGTCTACAACATCTAAAACCAACTGGTCGACAATATCTAAAACCAGCTAGTCCACAACATCTAAAACCAGCTAGTCCACAACATCTAAAACCAGCTAGTCCACAACATCTAAAACCAGCTGGTCCACAACATCTAAAACCAGCTGGTCCACAACATCTAAAACCAGCTGGTCCACAACATCTAAAACCAGCTAGTCCATAACATCTAAAACCAGCTAGTCCACAACATCTAAAACCAGCTAGTCCACAACATCTAAAACCAGCTGGTCCACAACATCTAAAACCAGCTGGTCTACAACATCTAAAACCAGCTGGTCCACAATATCTAAAACCAGCTAGTCTACAACATCTAAAACCAGCTAGTCCACAACATCTAAAACCAGCTAGTCCACAACATCTAAAACCAGCTGGTCCACAACATCTAAAACCAGCTGGTCCACAACATCTAAAACCAGCTAGTCCATAACATCTAAAACCAGCTAGTCCACAACATCTAAACCCAGCTAGTCCACAACATCTAAAACCAACTGGTCCACAACATCTAAAACCAGCTAGTCCACAACATCTAAAACCAGCTAGTCTACAACATCTAAAACCAGCTAGTCCACAACATCTAAAACCAGCTGGTCCACAACATCTAAAACCAGCTGGTCTACAACACCTAAAACCAGTTGGTCCACAACATCTAAAACAAGCTAGTCCACAACATCTAAAATCAGCTGGTCTACAACATCTAAAACCAATTGGTCCATAACATCTAAAACCAGCTGGTCTACAACATCTAAAACCAGCTGGTCCAAAGCATCCAGAACCAGCTGGTCCACAACATCTAAAACCAGCTGGTCCACAACATCTAAAACCAGCTGGTCCAAAGCATCCAGAACCAGCTGGTCCACAACATCTAAAACCAGCTGGTCCAAAGTATCCAGAACCAGCTGGTCCACAACATCTAAAATCAGCTGATCTACAACATCTAAAACCAGCTGGTCTACAACATCTAAAACCAGTTGGTCCATAACATCTAAAACCAGCTGGTCCAAAGCATCCAGAACCAACTGGTCCACAACATCTAAAACCAGCTGGTCCACAACATCTAAAACCTACTGGTCCAAAGCATCCAGAACCAACTGGTCCACAACATCTAAAACCAGCTGGTCCACAGCATCCAGAACCAGCTGGTCCACAACATTTAAAACCAACTGGTCCAAAGCATCCAGAACCAGCCGGTCTACAACATCTAAAACCAGCTGGTCCAAAGCATCCAGAACCAGCTGGTCCAAAGCATCCAGAACCAGCTGGTCCACAGCATCTAAAACCAGCTGGTCCACAACATCTAAAACCATCTGGTCCACAACATCTAAAACCAACTGGTCCACAACATCTAAAACCAGCTGGTCCACATCATCTAAAACCAGCTAGTCCACAACATCTAAAACTAGCTAGTCCAAAACATCTAAAACCAGTTAGTCCACAACATCTAAAACCAGCTGGTCCACAACATCTAAAACAGATGGTCTACAACATCTAAAACCAACTGGTCACAATATCTAAAACCAGCTAGTCCACAACATCTAAAACCAGCTAGTCCACAACATCTAAAACCAGCTAGTCCACAACATCTAAAACCAGCTGGTCCACAACATCTAAAACCAGCTGGTCCACAACATCTAAAACCAGCTGGTCCACAACATCTAAAACCAGCTAGTCCATAACATCTAAAACCAGCTAGTCCACAACATCTAAAACCAGCTAGTCCACAACATCTAAAACCAGCTGGTCCACAACATCTAAAACCAGCTGGTCTACAACATCTAAAACCAGCTGGTCCACAATATCTAAAACCAGCTAGTCCACAACATCTAAAACCAGCTAGTCCACAACATCTAAAACCAGCTAGTCCACAACATCTAAAACCAGCTGGTCCACAACATCTAAAACCAGCTGGTCCACAACATCTAAAACCAGCTAGTCCATAACATCTAAAACCAGCTAGTCCACAACATCTAAACCCAGCTAGTCCACAACATCTAAAACCAACTGATCCATAACATCTAAAACCAGCTAGTCCACAACATCTAAAACCAGCTAGTCTACAACATCTAAAACCAGCTAGTCCACAACATCTAAAACCAGCTGGTCCACAACATCTAAAACCAGCTGGTTTACAACACCTAAATACAGTTGGTCCACAACATCTAAAACAAGCTAGTCCACAACATCTAAAATCAGCTGGTCTACAACATCTAAAACCAATTGGTCCATAACATCTAAAACCAGCTGGTCTACAACAACTAAAACCAGCTGGTCCACAACATCTAAAACCAGTTGGTCCACAACATCAAAAACAAGTTGGTCCAAAGCATCCAGAACCAGCTGGTCCACAACATCTAAAACTAGCTGGTCTACAGCATCCAGAACCAGCTGGTCCACAACATCTAAAACCAGTTGGTTCACAACATCTAAAACCAGCTGGTCCAAAGCATCCAGAACCAGCTGGTTCACAACATCTAAAACCAGCTGGTTCACAACATCTAAAACCAGCTGTTCCATAGCATCCAGAACCAGCTGGTTCACAACATCTAAAACCAGCTGTTCCATAGCATCCAGAACCAGCTGGTTCACAACATCTAAAACCAGCTGGTGTACAAAATCCAGAACCAGCTGGTTCACAACATCTGAAACCAGCTGGTCCACAACATCTAAAACCAGCTGGTCCAAAGCATCCAGAACCAGCTGGTCCACAACATCTAAAACCAGCTGGTCCAAAGCATCCAGAACCAGCTGGTCCACAACATCTAAAACCAGCTGGTCCACAACATCTAAAACCAGCTGGTCCAAAGTATCCAGAACCAGCTGGTCCACAACATCTAAAACCAGCTGGTCTACAACATCTAAAACCAACTGGTCTACAACATCTAAAACCAGCTGGTCCATAACATCTAAAACCAGCTGGTCCAAAGCATCCAGAACCAGCTGGTCCACAACATCTAAAACCAGCTGGTCCACAACATCTAAAACCAGCTGGTCTACAACATCTAAAACCAGTTGGTCCAAAGCATCCAGAACCAGCTGGTCCACAACATCTAAAACCAGCTGGTCACAACATCTAAAACCAGCTGGTCCAAAGCATCCAGAACCAGCTGGTCCACAACATCTAAAACCAGCTGGTCCACAACATCTAAAACCAGCTGGTCCAAAGCATCCAGAACCAGCTGGTCCACAACATCTAAAACCAGCTGGTCCACAACATCTAAAACCAGCTGGTCCAAAGCATCCAGAACCAGCTGGTCCACAACATCTAAAACCAGCTGGTCCACAACATCTAAAACCAGCTGGTCCAAAGCATCCAGAACCAACTGGTCCACAACATCTAAAACCACTGGTCCAAAGCATCCAGAACCAACTGGTCCACAACATCTAAAACCAGCTGGTCCACAACATCTAAAACCAGCTGTTCCACAACATCTAAAACCAACTGGTCCAAAACATCTAAAACCAGCTGGTCCAAAGCATCCAGAACCAACTGGTCCACAACATCTAAAACCAGCTGGTCCACAGCATCCAGAACCAGCTGATCCACAACAATTAAAACCAGCTGGTCCAAAGCATCCAGAACCGGCCGGTCTACAACATCTAAAACCAGCTGGTCCAAAGCATCCAGAACCAGCTGGTCCACAGCATCTAAAACGAGCTGGTCCACAACATCTAAAACTATCTGGTCCACAACATCTAAAACCAACTGGTCCACAACATCTAAAACTAGCTGGTCCACAACATCTAAAACCAGCTAGTCCACAACATCTAAAACCAGCTAGTCCATAACATCTAAAACCAGCTAGTCCACAACATCTAAAACCAGCTAGTCCACAACATCTAAAACCAGCTGGTCCACAACATCTAAAACCAGCTAGTCCACAACATCTAAAACCAGCTAGTCCACAACATCTAAAACCAGCTAGTCCACAACATCTAAAACCAGCTGGTCCACAACATCTAAAACCAGCTGGTCCACAACATCTAAAACCAGCTGGTCCACAACATCTAAAACCAGCTGGTCCACAACATCTAAAACCAGCTGGTCCACAACATCTAAAACCAGCTGGTCCACAACATCTAAAACTAGCTGGTCCACAACATCTAAAACCAGCTGGTCCACAACATCTAAAACTAACTGGTCCACAACATCTAAAACCAGCTGGTCCACAACATCTAAAACCAGCTAGTCCACAACATCTAAAACCAGCTGGTCTACAACATCTAAAACCAGCTGGTCGACAATATCTAAAACCAACTAGTCCACAACATCTAAAACCAGCTAGTCCACAACATCTAAAACCAGCTAGTCCACAACATCTAAAACCAGCTGGTCTACAACATCTAAAACCAGTTGGTCCAAAGCATCCAGAACCATCTGGTCCACAACATCTAAAACCAGCTGGTCTACAACATCTTAAACCAGCTGGTCCAAAGCATCCAGAACCAGCTGGTCCACAACATCTAAAACCAGCTGGTCCAAAGCATCCAGAACCAGCTGGTCCACAACATCTAAAACCAGCTGGTCCACAACATCTAAAACCAGCTTGGTCCAAAGCATCCAGAACCAGCTGGTCCACAACATCTAAAACCAGCTGGTCCACAACATCTAAAACCAGCTGGTCCAAAGCATTTAGAACCAGCTGGTCCACAACATCTAAAACCAGCTGGTCCACAACATCTAAAACCAGCTGGTCCAAAGCATCCAGAACCAACTGGTCCACAACATCTAAAACCAGCTGGTCCAAAGCATCCAGAACCAACTGGTCCACAACTTCTAAAACCAGCTTGTCCACAACATCCAAAACCAGCTGGTCCACAACATCTAACACCAGCTAGTCCACAACATCTAAAACCATCTGGTCCACAACATCTAAAACCAGCTGGTCCAAAGCATCCAGAACCAACTGGTCA
The DNA here is from genome assembly GCA_038048925.1 of Garcialebias charrua. Lineage (NCBI taxonomy): Eukaryota > Metazoa > Chordata > Actinopteri > Cyprinodontiformes > Rivulidae > Garcialebias > Garcialebias charrua. Next base: position 44,460 of record JBBPBX010018155.1, read on the forward strand.
ACAACATCTAAAACCAGCTGGTCCACAGCATCCAGAACCAGCTGGTCCACAACATTTAAAACCAACTGGTCCAAAGCATCCAGAACCAGCCAGTCTACAACATCTAAAACCAGCTGGTCCAAAGCATCCAGAACCAGCTGGTCCACAACATCTAAAACCATCTGGTCCACAACATCTAAAATCAACTGATCCACAACATCTAAAACTAGCTGGTCCACAACATCTAAAACCAGCTAGTCCACAACATCTAAAACCAGCTAGTCCACAACATCTAAAACCAGCTAGTCCACAACATCTAAAACCAGCTGGTCCACAACATCTAAAACCAGCTGGTCTACAACATCTAAAACCAGCTGGTCGACAATATCTAAAACCAGCTAGTCCACAACATCTAAAACCAGCTAGTCCACAACATCTAAAACCAGCTAGTCCACAACATCTAAAACAAGCTGGTCCACAACATCTAAAACCAGCTGGTCCACAACATCTAAAACCAGCTGGTCCACAACATCTAAAACCAGCTAGTCCATAACATCTAAAACCAGCTAGTCCACAACATCTAATACCAGCTAGTCCACAACATCTAAAACCAGCTGGTCCACAACATCTAAAACCAGCTAGTCCACAACATCTAAAACCAGCTAGTCCACAACATCTAAAACCAGCTGGTCCACAACATCTAAAACCAGCTAGTCCACAACATCTAAAACCAGCTGGTCCACAACATCTAAAACCAGCTGGTCCACAACATCTAAAACCAGCTGGTCCACAACATCTAAAACCAGCTGGTCCACAACATCTAAAACTAGCTGGTCCACTACATTGAAAACCAGCTGGTCCACTACATCTAAAACCAACAGGTCCAAAGCAACCAGAACCAGCTGGTCAACAGCATCTAAAAATAGCTGGTCCACAACATCTAAAAAACTCCAGCAGGCCAGCGAGCTCCGGCTCTTGAACCTGCTTCATAGCTACTCCCCTTCAGCAGCGGACATCCACGAGGCCTGTCCGGTTGGCTCAGAGATGCCACACGCGAAGACACCCGACACTTTTCTTGCGGATGACCTCGGGGAAAGGTGAGTGGAAATTGAGTAACCCCGCTGCTAACTGGCTAGCTCCCACGGTTATCCCGGCTAACCGGGAGCACCCATGACAACACGGGCGGACAATCAGCGCTGCTAACACGATTAGCGCAGCTACGAGCGGACAACGAAGGACTCCATTGTGAGGTATGTGAAGATGCTTGGTCTAGCTGCTAGCTAACCTTCTCATGTTTTGCTTGTTTCGCTATTCTATGTAGCCAAATTGACGATAGAGTTCCTCACATAACTAAGTTTATTTACCGATGCTGCGCTGCTCGATGGCCCGTTTAGCACCGCTAGCAGGCTCACGAGTACCTCCACGTTTAGCCCCTGCTAACAAGGAGGCTCTCTGACCAGCACAGCCCAGGAGGAGGAATTTCAGCTCACCTGTTCAGCTACGCTAACTGGTAGTTTTCTTATGCCCAGACGAGAACA
>JBBPBX010018156.1:0-11710 GCA_038048925.1 Garcialebias charrua
TACATCATTGGTCCAGCTCTTCTTGAAGGGGAGGTGTATTGTTGCCTGTCTACTTTGATTCAACGGACCAACTCCTCTCTCAACATCAGTTACATTCAAACTAACGACAAATCAAAAAGCTACAACGTGAATGTAACTTGTAACTCAATACATTATATAAATGTAGTACTGTATAGTAAAAAAAATACAGATAATTTATGTAAAATGTAGTCGTGTAAAAGTAAAAGTATCCACATTTAATTCTAAATACATGAAAAAAGTACTTAAATACAGTAACAAAGTATTTGTACTTAGTTGCATCCCACCACTGATTTCTGCATGGTAATAAATCATGAATGTTTTCACCATTTAAAATCCAAAAAAATAAGGTTGCACTTGTGTTTCAAAAGTACGGTACTGTACTGTAAATTTCTTTTAAAGCATCAAAGTTCATATGCTGGTGAAGATTGTCAGTCGGCCAGGACATGATAAAATTAAAAAAGGCGTTCAATACAGAACAACTGTACTTTATTTGTAACAAACAAGACGTTTCGCTTCTCATCCGAGGAGCTTTATCAATATCAAAGTTCATGCTCAATCATCCAGATACAAAATACAACTATGGTCAGGTCATCTGGACAGTTTTTTTTTTGGTAGAAAGATGTTTCACCCTCTTTATCAGTCACCAGCAAAACCAGCAAACTGGTTGGTCCCCTAAAGGAGTGTACTGTTTAGTGGGGAAAACATCCTGATACATGCTCAATAATCTAGGTAGAAAAATCTAAAAAAGTCTGGTCCTCTGGACATTCAAAAAAACAAAAAATGTAGAAACATTTTGTCTTTCATCCAGGCCTGTCCGCAGGTGTTCCAGTCCACCTGTCCGCAGGTGTTCCAGTCCACCTGTCCGCAGGTGTTCCAGTCCACCTGTCCACAGGTGTTCCAGCCCACCTGTCTACAGGTGTTCCAGTCCACCTGTCCGCAGGTGTTCCAGTCCACCTGTCTGCAGGTGTTCCAGTCCAATGTTTGGGATCAAGCTTTCTGAAACCGGGCAGCACATTTCACTCCAAAGTGTCTTGATAGTCTTGAGATTTCTTTGCACCCTGCACAGATTCAGATGCGGCCCATCAGAACCTCCTCCATGTTTCACTGCAGATACCAGGTTCTGCTCCTTGTTTCAGGTTTGGCTCTGTGAACACAGCTGATTGGACTTGTTGCCAAGAAGCTCCAGTTTTGTCTCATCTGTCCAAAAGACATGGTCCTAGAATCTTTGTTGTTGGTCAGTAAGCAACGGGTCTTGTTTTTATGACTTGCTGTCCTCAGTTGTCTTCCATCAAGTCCACTTGGTCTCAAGCAGAGACCGATGGGGAGCTCTGACTCTAATAACCTTTGACCTTGGAGTTCACCTCTACTTTCTTTGGAAGTTGTTCTGGACTCAGACTGTCCATCTCTTCAATTTGTCATGTTTTTCTCTTGTGGACACGTCCAGGGAGCGTGTCTCCAGTCCAGTCATGTTTACCTTCAACAACATGTGTTCAATGTCTTTCCAAGCTCCTGAGACAACTGTCCTCAGCTTCCTGTGGTCCATGTTCCGTGTGCTGCACACCTTCATCCCAAACAGCCCTGTGACTACCTGTTACTCTTCACAAAGGCTGGTGACAGGCTGAAGACACCTGAGATGCTGATTCCAGGACATGTCTTAGTTCAGCGTGTCTCTGTGGTCAGATTAGCTTCAGTCTGTTCTGTGATTAATCGTTTTGTTCAGGTTGAGCATCGTTGATTTGTTTTACAGAATAATTCAGTTGAACCAGAGTCAAAAATCACTGATTTCTCTATTAGTTCTTGTTTTTATTGATTTTTGTCGGGTTCAGTTTATTTCGCTGAACTTCTGGGATTTTTCTTCCTTTAACAAAAAAGATCACTAACAAATTTATCCACGTCTGTAAAAAAACTGAACCTGCTGATGTTTTTGGTTTTTAGTCCTTCAAATGTAAAAAATTGCACATTTTAGGTAGTTTTGACGTTAATTATCCAAAGATGTTAAATTTTCTAGTTTTCCAACCCACGATTATTTGCACTCCTCTCAGCCGTGGTGAACTGTTTGTACTTTCACGTCCACGGTAAACGACAGCCGCGTGCGAACGAAAGGTCGTGCAGCAAGTCAACAAATAAAAAAACGGTGCTGCGCCACGTTTTGCGGCGTCTAAACAGCTTAATTGTCTCGTTTTTCACAAACTGCGTAACGCTTGCGCAGGTAAGCACTCGGAAGTATGTGGCGCCCGAGCCAACAGAAACCGAACCTGCCAATTATCGTTTGATTAGCTCACGGAGGATGATCTGCGTGTGCGTCAGCCCGGGTCGAGTCAGCACTTGTTTCAGCCTCGGAACGTGACAGCGTTTGTGTTTCCATCTTCCACGAGCAGGTGGAAGACAGAATACGGAGCTCTTCCTGTAAACACTGCCCATTAATGTTTTTAAAGCTCAAAGCGAACGTTGTTTTGTAAGTTAATGCTTCACATCGGGCTCAACGGCTCGTCCAGTCATGAAACCTTTGAAGCAGCAGTAACGCACAAAGATCTGGAGGAGAAGCTTCAAGCTGCCCTCAAGTTGCACTAATGTTCTCTGGATGTTGAGTTTTGTTTTCATCAGAAAAAAATATGTTGGGATCATTTCCTTGTTTGTATTCCTCCATGGATTAATAAAGAGTATTGTTATCAACAGTGTGGTGGTTTGGTGACAGACTGGAACTGGAGAAAGTGCATTTCTTGTGAAAATGCAGTGTGAATGCTTATTGCAGAAGAACATGCTGAAAAAACATCTGAAATTAGCTAAAAGCATGGTGAAATGTAAGAACAAGCCTGAATTAACAGGGAAAAAACTATTTTCTGAATTAGGCTTAAAGAAGTAGCAATGTGCACAAAATGTAGAAAATTACACAAACACACACAAAGATGAAACTAGCAAAAAGTAGCTGAAAATGCAGAAAGAAGCTACTACCAGAAGGAAGAGCAAAGAGCTGAAATGAGCTAAAAAGTGTGACATTAGCTGAAAAAAACAAATCATAAAAACCTTTAAAAAGTAACTGAAAGAGCAGAAAAAAAGCTGAAAGGAGCATAAGCTGAAATTAGCAGAAAAAGTTAGTTAGGCTGAAAGCAGAAATTGCCAAGTAAAACTTGAATTTATCTGAAAACAGCTAAAATTATCTTAACAAGATAGCTGAAAAAATAGAACAAGCTGAAATTAGTAGAAAAAATGTTTGCTCAATAAAGCTGAAATGAGCACAAAAATGGAAATCATCTGAAAAAAAGCTGAAATTAGCTAAATCAGCTGAAAAGTAGCTAAATAGGCAGAAATAAACTGAAATTACAAGAAGGAAGTGGAGCGAGTACATTTTTGCTGAACTAGGTTGAAAAAAGTTGGAGTGCAAAAAATGTGGAATTAGATGAAAACGATTAAATTAGCAACAAAAAAACAGCTAAATAGTAGCTGAAATTGTAGAAAAAGCTGAAACTTGTGGAAATAAGCTGGAAGGCACATAAGATTAAATTAGCAGAAACAAGTTAGAAGAAGCACAAAAGGTTGTAGTTAGCAGAAAGAATCTGAAAGGAGCACAAAACAGCTGAAAGTAGCTGAAAGCATGCTGAAATGTAAGAACAAGCCTAAATGAACAGAAGAAAAAAACATATTTTCTGAATTAGGTTTAAAGAAGCAGAAATGTGCATAAAATGTAGAAAATTACACACGCACACAAAAAAAGATTAAACTAGCAAAAACTAGCTGAAAATGCAGAAAGAAGTTTAAACTACCAGAAGGAAGAGCAAAGAGCTGAAATGAGCTAAAAAGTTTTACATTAGCTGAAAAAAAAAAACTCAAATCATCATAAAAACCATTAGAAAGTAACTGAAAAAGCTGAAAGGAGCATAAACTGAAATTAGCAGAAAAAGTTAGTTAGGCTGAAAGTAGCGGGAATTACCACTTAAAACTTGAATTTATCTGAAAGCGGCTAAAATTAGCTTAACAAGATAGCTGAAACAGTAGAACAAGCAGAAATTAGTAGCAAATTGGTTTGCTCAGTTAAGCTGAAACGAGCACAAAAATGGAAATTATTTGAAAGAAAAAGCTGAAAATAGCTAAATAGGCAGAAATAAGCTGCAATTACACGAAGGAAGAGGAGCGAGTACATTTTAGCTGAATTAGGTTGAAAAAGTTGGAGTGCAAAAAATGGAATTAAATGAAAAAGATTAAATTAGCATAAAAATAGCTAAATGGCATGTAACTGTAGAAAAAGCTGAAGCATGAAAATAAGCTGAAAGGAGCATAACAAGCTGAAATTAGCAGAAAGAAGAAGAAGCACAAAAAGGTTGTAGTTAGCAGAAAGAATCTGAAAGGAGCACAAAACAGCTGAAAAAAGTTTAAACTTGCAGAAGAAGCTGAAAGAAGCCTGAAGCAAATCAAAATGTGAAAGGAGCAGTAAAATGTAAACACATCTAAAGATTTGAAGGATGTAAAATGATCTCAGTTCATTTTCTATGAAATAAAAGTGGCAGAAAAGGCTAAATATTTCAAAAAGCTAAAGTTGCACCAATATCAAAAGTCAGAGAAGAATTGTCCCGAAAGAGCTGAACGTTTTGTTGAAATAGTTTTAAAACTGCAGGACGAGAATTGCGCCGGAAAATTTATGGAAAAAAATGGATCAGAGTGAGTGCTTCATAAACATTCACTCTATTAAAAGCTATAAACACAATTTAAACACTATACACTATTAAAAACTCACTCGCTGCCTTTCATGAGAACGTTCTGGAATCTGTTGTGGGAGCTTGTGGCGGCCATGTTGAACTGGGCTCGCTCCAAAAGTGAACCAGTTGTTGAAGCACGTCCAGTTATTTATTCTTGAATGTTTCATCTGTTCAACGTCCAGTCAATATTTTGCTTACAGACTTTATAACGTCTCAAACACTGTTGTGCCGTTAGTTGTCGCTCAGAGTAAAAAGTTGGTGATCGCTCTCAGCTACTACCACACCAAATTGTAGCTCCGTACCGTTAATATCAACGGACGTATAGGTCGCACCTACGTTTAGCTCTGCTGCAAATGTCTGCTACAGGAGCGCACAGCAAGGCTTTTAAGAAGATTAACACTTAAAAACGATTTGTTTGATAAAAATTATAGCAAATATATGTCTGAGCTGAACTTTTCCTTAATAAATGAACGTCATTGTGAAATGAGCTGGATTTTAAAATTTGTTTTGCCGAAAGTGATAAAAAGCCATATATAGGTCGCACCTGAGTATAGGTCGCAGGCCTTGAAAAAATTATAAAAAGGTGCGACCTATACTCCGAAAAATACGGTAGATATTTTTTCATTATAATCCAGTGATTTATAAGATATTTTGCTAACAGTGCACACCTCTTGTCCTTTTACCTGTGGTCCTCCTCAGCCAAAGTGGTAAATGTTGTGGCGAGTCCCTCGGAGGCCCGTCTGCCTTCATCACAGTGTGTTTGAACTTCAGGTTCAAATGCACTGCACTTATTGGAATGGCATGTAGCTGCTGTTCTGATGGGGGGGGTCCTCTGCTACGCCTTTGATGTCCACCACTGCGTCCCCGTTCTGTTTCCCATTTAGAGCAGGATTCCTGTGACTCCAGGCCGGGGTTTGAAGCGAGGGCAGACGAAGCGCAGACTTCCAGCTGGACTGAGCAGAAAACAAGACGAACGATCGATGAAGACGTTGATGAAGCAACAAAGAGTTGTTCGTAGTGAAACATTTTGTGGATGTAGCTCTTCCCGTTGCCAATGGCAACAAAACACGTTTGATCAGAGAAGACGCTGGGCGATAATAAAGTTTTTTTTTTTTCTGGGGTGGACTAAAGGCTATGTGTTGCCACGCAGCGAGAAGGTCGATAGTTCAAATCCCAGCTGGCAACCTTTCTGGGTGAAGTTTGCACGTTCTCTTCGTGCATGTGGGTTTTGTTTCCGGGTACTCCGGTTTCCTCCCGCAGATCAAAAAACATGCATGTTAGACTGATTGGTAACTCTAAATTGTATCTAGGTGTGAGTGAACATTTGTCTCGTTTGTCTCTGTGTGTGTCCCTGTGGTGGACTGGAGACCTGTCCAGGGTGTCCTTCGCCTCTTGTACACTGACTGCTGGATATGGGCACCACTGTAGAGATGCACGATATTGGATTTTTGGCTGATATCAGATACGCCAATATGTTAAAACTTATTTGGTTGATACCAATACCGATATTTCCCCCCCTGGACCTACTTACAGAGTCTACATAGCTTTCTCTGCTGTGGAATTAAAATACATCATTATTCTGCAGGGTCTTTGTCAGTTTGACCTGCTACCAAATGCAGATGCCACAAAGGAGCTGAAAATGATGCAACACTTCAAATTGGATTATGTTTAACGTCAAATTTATTCATGACATTTACTATCTCTAACATAAGGACAACACTGGAACAGTGCAGGTTTGTAAGTTTCACAAATCTAAACTCAACCTGTTCACATGCGACAAGTGAAAAGAGCATACATGTACCGTATTTCTGGCATACAAGTCAGACCGTTTTGCCTAATTTGCATGCCCTGTGACTTATAGGGCGAAGCAACATATTTATGGATTTTTTCCCATATTTTTAGACCAATTTTTGGCTGAGATATGACTGTTTTTCATTTTGGCAACAAAAAAAATGGTGCAATACCACTTTCGGCCGCTAGGCACGCAGGCAGTACCAGTTTCGGCCGCTAGGGTCCACCGACCGTTCCCGGCTCATGTGTCCGAAGGAAGCCTCCTCTGCTCGGACTCACTCTGTCGCAGCACGGCCTCCTGCTCTCTGGAGGTCTGAACTACTGTTAGCTCAGTGTTTTACTGTCAGCAATGCAAAATAGCTCAAGAACCACCCGACAGATTTTGATTACATTTACAGACCGTAATCACTGGATGGACATTTACAACCCATTAACTGTAGGAGATGTTTGAGCTAAAATTCGATTTATTTACAATTTATTTTCGCAGCGCGCGACCGTTTGGAAGACCGTCAAAGCGAATAAATTTCAATCCAGCAGATTTGAGCATTACAGAGTCAGAGTACTTTTATTAACATTGCACAAGTTTTCACCAATACAGCGTGAATATGTACGCATAGTCATCCTGAAGGGGAGGTGAGTGTGTGAAGCTGCTGCCTATTCAGACCACATGAGACATCAAATCACATTATGTTCTTCAGCGCGGCCTCTCTCATCCGTATCGGGATGAAGGTCAAAGGTGTGAAAAAACAAGGAAAGTACCATGAGGGTCACAGCGTTGGTATTAAAAAAAATGTATCACATTTTGTCTGCCAAGACACCACATGAGACAGTAAAAACTATACCATAAGCACATTTAAGACAGTTACATGTTGCATTTTGAGACTGAGGCAGGGAGATTTCTGTCCATGAGACATTCCAGATAGCAACAGTCTGAGATGTAACCAGCCGGCCTCCGATAACGCTCATAGAAAAGTTCTCCGGGGGGGTAGCGGACAAGACAAGAGGAGCAGCTGTTTGTCCTCAGTAAAACACGTCTCAGGAGAAATTAGATATCCAGCCTTTTCCAAGGCTGTTTCCAAGGGAGTCAGATAAGAATGACAAATATTTTCACTTCAGGCTCACATTGTAATTTCTGCAGCCTTGAGTCTGTAAGGGCGACTCTGTTCCAAAAATGATCCAATTCGGGACTTTTTTCCACTGATCCAAGCTCTGACCTCAGATGTTGACCAGTACAGCGTCCAGAGTCCCAATCCGAGTGGGTGATCTGTTCACCTTCCGGATAAGCTCGCAAACAGCTGATTTCTCGAGGTCACCGCGCAGACCAGACGTCGGGTGCTCCAGGCATTAAGTCCTGCTGAAGTCTCCCTCGTTTGCGATAGGCCAGTGCTCCACAAAACGCCAAAAAGCAAAGCGCTGCCATCATAATCCAATATAATCCAGATTCTTCACCTCCTCCACAGAGCACAGCACAGAGAGCGAGACGCACACCATCCAACAGGAATCCATGGCGTATCCTCTTCGTCACTCTGTGAGGATGGACCGGCTCCCCTCGTGCCTTGCCTTCTGTTGAAATCTTGTTCGTAGAATCGAATGCCCATACCTCCAATCCATCTTAATTTGCGTTCGAGGTGCTTTTCTGAGGAGCTGCAGGCAGCAGCTGGGGGGGGGGGGGGGACGGGGGAGGAAAGGACTGAAGCGACTGCCTCCGTCAAGAGCCAGAACAGAAAGTTTTACGTTAATTTTTAAAGGAAAAGTTAAGCTCAGAAATACTTTTACTATAATGTCAGCAAACAAATATTTTTTTAGGGGTTTATCTTGCTAAATTTTAACGAGATGCATGTCTGTTGCTGCGCATGCTCGTTTTGTTGAGACGCCGTAGCAAAAAATAATTTTTAAATCCAGCTCATTTCACAATTACATTCATTTATTAACGAAAAGTTCAGCTAAGACACATCTTTGCTATAATTTTCAGCAAACTAATAATTGTTGCTAATCTTGTTAAAGTCCTTCCTGCACGCTCCTGTGGCCGCCATTTGGCTGTCGATCCATTTCGGGCAAAACACCAGCCCACATTTCTGGGTTGTCAGCGGTGACGCGCAACGTCAGCGGTGACGCGCAACGTCAGCGGTGACGCGCAACGTCAGCGGTGACGTAGGTGCGACTTATAGGGCGAAGCGACTTATAGGGCGGAAAATACGGTAAGTAGTGGTGCATTAATAGATATACTTGACCGTTTCTTAAATGAAAAATTAACATAAAACAAAAGATTTTTATATCGGTGAGTTTTTTTGATGGACTGGCCGATGTCCAATATTTAATTTTATCGCTAATATCGGCCGATACTGATACGTGCCGATAATATTGTGCATCCCTTGGCACCAGCGACCCGCGTGACACGAAAAGGAAGAAGTAGGTAAAGATGAATATTTGATTCTACTTCTGTAGCAGCTCCCATCATTCACCTGATAATGATTAAAAACCACTGAGCCCCATTCCCTCAGGGACCGTGCTGGAAGCTGATTGGACAGTGAAGACATGACGCATGTCAAGGTGCAAATTACACAAATTGAACAATTCTAAACACAAAATGACATCATGATAGAAAATAAAGCCAACCACATCCTGTTTCTTTTTCTATTAGCACAAAGTGTCATGAACCTTACAGACAGCTTTGTGTGATGAGAGTCACGTCTTCATAATCACGTCAGCTGGAAACTGACTTTTCTCCTGAACTAATCTTGTTTGTTCACGATTTACACTCTTAAAACAGAAACCCAGCAGAGTCGAGTGGATTATTTACCGTTGTGTTTTCATGAGACATCAGGTCCACGCTGCTGAGCTCCATCAGTCGCCCCTGTTTGAGTCGTTAATCACATTACGCTTCGTGCCTTTTAAGCAAAGTGTTGCGCTGAAGATGAGGCTGCTGTACGCACCGGCGAGGGGGACCTCCTCTGCATAGTATGAGGGGCCTACGTAACAATTTTGGACAATTTGATTAAAATAAAACAATAAACTAAAACATGGACGTTATTCATCAAAATGTGCAGCAAAGTCATAAATAATGCACAACGTAGACAAGATTAGCCAAAAACGACTTAAAAGATCAGTCAATTACCGTACTTTTCGGCCTATAAGTCGTAGTTTTTTGCCTAATTTGCATGTCTTGCAACTTATATGGCAACGCGACATATTTATGGATTTTTCCACTTTATTTGACATAATTGGACTGATGCGACGTGTACGGCAGAAAATGTGGTAATAGATTTTAGTCGAAAAATGACCTTTTTGAAGCTACAAGTCAGATTCACATTAAATTATTCAAAGGTCACAGAAAGTTGGGCTTTATGTCTCAACGGGCCTTTTGGTACATCTTACAGATTTTACATGATCGCAGTTTAAGTTCTATAATTTGATTTTTCCACAGATTGATCAACACTTCTTCTTTTACTCCGTGTGTCTCTCGCTGCTTTAAGACTTGTCGTCTTTCTCCAAAGCTTTCAGAATTAGGCCTGTTGCAATAAACAATAAATCAATTAATCGCATGATAAACGAAAATTTTCGACCTCATTTTCATTTATCGGCTTTATCGTTTCTTCGTGTCTCTCTCTTTCTACTAAAGACACTGGATGACAAAAGGTTCAACTCTGGTGTTTTTCATTGACCCCTCCCTTCCTCTTTAAAATCTGTTTTAATCATCCAAAATTGTGTTTTTGGATCGTTAAAAGCAGCTAAGCTGAGAAGCTAAGCTAACCAGGCCGACCTCAGGGGAAAAACCTCTGTTCTTGTTGAAGCTCCAAAATTCATGATTGAAACTCGTGCCTTTGTGTAAAAGGTTTTTCTCTGCAAAAAGAAGCTGAGAACTTGTTTACGGATTTTTTAAAATTAAAATCTTTGTGTGAAAAATGCTAAAGAGTTCAAACCACACCGAGCATCTGCCATTTTGAGAACCGAAGAACAGAGAGACAGCCCATGTCACCCATTTTTCTTAACGGACAACACCCACCATGTTTTCAAATTGCATCGCCATTAATATTTAGTAGTGACTTAAATAATAAAACAGGAGCGTTTTATTGATATTGTAGAGAAATAACGCTAAATGTGTTATTTCATGACTTTAAGGAGATTTAACGCAGCAGCTCTGGCAAAATCTGCCCCTCTCCATATATGGGCATCAACGTCATTCAAGGATCCATCTTCAGATGGAGACGGAGTGTAAAAGTAGCTTTCTTATTTCTGACCAGAGTAGTTACGAATACAACTAAGAAAATGCCGAACCGATGTGTTGGCCAGTTCTACAGCAATACCTCGAAGGATGGCGTTAGTGTTCATTATTTCCCCAACATCAAAAGGATTCAGAATGCTGGATAAAGTTTGTTCAAGTCAAACGAGCTGACTTCATTGCTCCATCGCGTAGCAGACAATGTTTTGTGTTCAAAACACTTTAAACCGGAAGACTACGAGTCAGCAATGATGCAGGCATTTGGATTTAAAGGTTCAGTATGCAGTTTCTGTAGAACTGCAGCAGTTAGAAATATTTTCAACAGGCAAAGCATTCTGATCCCTCCCCCTCAGAGCCATATATGGCTCTGCCCCCTTGTGGTCTGTTGAATTTCAAATTCAAGCTCTGTTTTTATTGGCTGATTCAAATTCAAGCTCTGTTTTTATTGGCTGGTTACAAACTCTGTTTTTATTGGCTGGAAAATGGTGGGTCACCTTTTCTTTTTAGAAATGCTTATTTACCACCTGGAGAAGCAAGGGGACAATATATATATATTTTATTTTTTTTCAGAGATTACCTGGCTAACATCAGTCTGTCAGGAGGTAGTGACAGAGTGAAGAAATATGTTCATAAAAAAAGCTACATACTGCAGCTTTAAGGGGAAAAGTGGTATGAGACTGAAGGAAGAGCTGTGCCAACTATCCATGAATGAATTTGTCACGAGCGAATTAAACTTGTGTGTGGCTGCGCGAGGTTCTAAATATTTCCTGGTGGGCTGTGGGCTGCAGGACCAGCGCTCCATGTTTTTATTTTATTTTTTAGAACTTTTTAATAAGATATAACACTGCTGCGGGTGAAGCTGTGTGAAGCTACCGGCTCGCCTTTTTATTCTCTCCCCCCGACCTGTCAATCAATTCAGTAGATTGACAGGTGGGGGGAGAGAGAATAAAAAGGCGAGCCGGCAGCTTCAGCCGCAGCGGTGTTATAT
>JBBPBX010018156.1:20839-34127 GCA_038048925.1 Garcialebias charrua
TATATATATATATATATATATATATATATATATATATATATATATATATATATATATATATATATATATATATATATATATATATATATATATACAGGGAACCCCCGAGGTACGAACGATTTAGGGACCTAAGAACCGTTCGCAGCTCGATCCGTTCGTAGGTAGGGGGTGAAAATTATATTTAAAAAAAAAAATTATTCATTCATTCATTCATTCAACCTTTATTTATCATGCTAACGGAGCGCGCGCACACATTTAAGCATGTAAAGTAGTGTACTGTAATGTTAAACATTGCTATTCACATTTACAGAATAAATAAAAATATATTTTCTTACTTTGAGATGGTCAAAGCCGACATCTTAGGTTGCCATGCGTTGATTGTTGTCGGGCCGAGCAGCGCGCCACCGCAGCTGCTCCAGGCCTGTGTTAGCTAGCTGGCTAGCTTCTGCTAGCCAAGCCATGAGCTAGTGTTGGAGCGGCGGCGCGATCAATCTGCAGCTTCTGCTGCTCCAGCCGCTGCTCCAGCCTGAGACGTCCACAGAGCTATTCCAGCTAGTAATTAATCCACATGATGCGATCCTGGTCACCAGTGTTCAAAAGGCCGGCTCCCGTGTTAGCTCCAGTGTTAGCTCTGGAGCTAGCCAGGCCGGAGGTGTAGCCAGGCCGGCCGGAGGTGTTCGCACGGCGGCCTGGCACGATCGGCGATAAATCCGCTGCTACTTGAGACATCCACAAAGTTCACAGAGACGTTTCCAGCTAGTAATTAATCCATATGAAGCCATCCTGGTCACCAGTCTTCGTCCAGCTCTCGGCAGCTAACCTAAGATGGCGTCCGCCGGTGTTCTACATTAATTTGTGACCGGAGACCCCAGTGACTGAACCTTAAATAGCGTCCGGTGTTCTACATTAATTTGTGACCGTGTAAACTGAAGACCTACTTCCTGTTTCCCAAAATTGCTCAAAAATTGCTCAAAAATGATCAGAAATGATCTTTTTTATCATAATTATTATTTATAAAGCCTTTAAAACAACCAGAGCTGCAACAAAGTGATGTACACATGAAATTAAGAACATTTAAACACAAAAAAAAAAAAAAAAAAAAAAAATTTTTTTTTTTTTTTTTTAATTCATATTTTTATTAAATATGATATGTTCGTAAGTCCCGTGGTTCGCAGGTCGATGGGGTCGTAGGTCGGGGGTTACCTGTATATATATATATATATATATATATATATATATATACACATATACATATATACATATATACACTGTATTTTCCGGCCTTTAAGTCGCTCCGCCCCATAAGTCGCTTTAGTCCAATATGTCCAATAAATTGGAAAAATTCATAAATATGTCACTTCGCCCCATAAGTCGCATCTATTATGCGACACCGCTGACGCGTTATGTTACGCATCACCGCCTTGCTGCATATGGCGGCCACAGGAGCTGCACGGAAAGACTTTAACAAGATTAACAAGGTAAAAACAATTATTTGTTTGCTGAAAATTATAGCAAAGATGTGTCTTAGCTTAACCTTTCCTTAACAAATGCACATAATTGTCAAATCAGCTGTATTTAAAAAGTAGTTTCGCTACGTGCGCGCGCACGGGTGGGACCGATGCATTTTCTTTAAAATTTAGCGAGATAAACACTTATAAAATATATATATGTTTGCTGACGTTATAGCAAAAGTGTTTCTGAGCTTAACCGTCCCTTAATAAATTCACGTAATGGTCAAATCAGCTGGATTTAAATTGTTTCGCTTTGACGTCTTCCAAACGGTTGCGCGCGCTGCGAAAATAAATTATGAATAAATCGAATTTTAGCTCAAACATCTCCTACAGCTAATACGTTGTAAATATCCATCCAGTGATTACTTTCTGTAAATTTAATCAAAATCTGTCGTGTGGTTCATGAGCTATTTTGCTAACAAACACTACGGTACCTAAAACCTACCTCCAGAGTTCAGGAGGCCGGGCTGCGACAGAGTGAGTCCGAGCAGAGGAGGCTTTTTTTGGACACATGAGCTGGGAACGGTCGGTGGACCCTAGCGGACGAAATTGGTACTGCTCCATTTTTTTCGTTAGAATGAATGGAAACTGTCATATCTCAGCCAAAAAGTGGTTTAAAATATGGGGAAAAATCCATAAATATGTCGCTTCACCCCATAAGTCGCAGGACATGAAAATTAGTTTAAAAAACTGTGACTTATAGGCCGGAAAATACGGTATATATCTTGCTTACAAGATGGGTGGACATAAATGGTGGTGGCCATCTTGGATTTTGAGATGGCAACCCAGTTTATGAAAGGAACTTTTCTTACATGTAGCTGCAACCACACACGAAAAGCAGAAGCTGGTTCTTCACTAATTTTTCAAGTTATCACGCTCACAACATAGACGGACCGACGGAGGTTGTTTCCATTTTCATGTCTTCGCTCCACGACGGGACAATCAACACATAACATCTGCACAACCAATAAGCTCTCAGTCCCCTGACTTATACTCTTCCAAGAGTTCTGGTGTAACTACGTTTAAAGAGACAGTTTGCTCACGTTTGAAGTGATACTTTGTCTAATATCAATAGTTCCTTATGAGCTGTGACATCAGCTAAAGAGCACATTGTAAGGAGAAAAGGGCTAAAATCCTTGTCCAGGCTAGGCTAATAGCTAGCCAAAGGGCACATTACTTCAAAACAGTTTTTCAGACTTTTAGAAAGGGCATACTAGTGTGAAAGAACACTGCATTAACTAATATTAAACCTCTGCACTGACAGTTAGTTTGGTTTTTCTTCTAAAATTCAACATTTTCTTTCACCCTTTACCCCCAGTGCGTCTCCCACTGGGATAGGATTTAACGGTTTCTCGTTTCTCCGAAATCCTTTCAGAGTGCAACCCTCCAAACTCTCACTGTATCTGAGCTCAGGATGTCCTCAACAAGTGGCATTATTGGTTGATGTTGCAATGACATCACTTGTGATGAACCCATATTTTCTTCACCAAAGTTCATGCCCAGTAGGAGGAGAGGGCGGGCCCCAGAGGTCATCTTAGCACCAGCAAACTGCTATTTTTTTTTTAACACTATGGAGTTTGATGTTTGTGGGAATCTGTTTCGTTTGGTGGCTTATCGGATTGAGGAAGCCCTTTGGATAAAGGATGAAACGTCTCAACAACAAAAAGAAACTGTCCAGATGACCTGACTGAACATCGTTCCATATTTTCTTCACTTCTCACTTTCGCTTCCGTCACTGCCTTCATCCAAACCCGGCATTGTCTCAAAAAAAGTCATTAAGAAGTCTCGAAGTGCCGTCGGACTTCAGAGAAGGACGTTGATGTATGCTGGCTATTTCTTTATAAATGTACAGTAAATGGTAAATGAACTGTACTTATAAAGTACCTTTCTATCTCATCAAGACACTCAAAGGGCTTTACAGCACAATCTGTACCTCATTCACCCATTCATACAGCACTCTACTAGATCTATATAAATAATCAGTGCTTTATCACATTCATACACCAATGGGACACATCAAAGGCAATGAGGGTCTTGTCCAGGGACACTTCAGCATGTGACTACTGGTGGAATCAAACCCCCAACTCTTGCATTGGAGGACAACTACTCTAACCATTCAGCCACAGCCTCCCAATGTTCCAGTTATTTTATTATTGACTATAAAAGCTGTAAAACAACGATGTACAGTTAAAAGCACGTATAACCTCCCCCAGAAAGGGCACCGCCGTTTGTTTACGTTGTGATCAAACTACCGGGGGCTCCGGTGGGTCGCTCCCTCAGCGGGGCTCGATTACAGCCACCACCGATTGAAATCTGAAGACTGGGAACTTGAAAGGACGGGTTATCACATGGGCATCTCAATGTACTTCTGTCCGAACCAAAGAGGGCCCTGTGATGTGCACGGAGAGAGCAGATGCTGGAGCTGAGCTCTCGACTCGTGGAAACAAACAAACAAAAAAAAAAGGTATGTGGGGTTTTAACCGGAATCGTCTTTTTGCACATTTTCCATCCCCGCAAACATTATAATCTTGAGCATAAATTCGTACGAGCTCATTATCTTATCTACGTTCAAACCTCTCCGGCTTTTCATTTGGTTTCTGAAGAACCGTTTCCCAAAATTATAGGTGGCCGTATAATTATTTTAAATGCAGCACAAGCGCTCGTTAAAAGATATATGACGTGAAAGTGTTTAAATTCTTAAAAATCCATCACATTATCATATTAAGTCTGGTTTGTGAATGGTGGGGGTGGGGGGTGGGGGCAAAGCAATGCAGCTGCTGTCCACTCAATACTTGTACATTTACAATCCCTCCTCCTCGCTGCAGCGTGGAGATGGCCCCAGAGTGCACCTTTGGCTGCACACAAACAGCTCCAGTGGGGGCTTTTATACCCACCACAATGTGGCTGAGCTGACACTTTGTCTGTGACAGGCCACCGCAACCGTGCAGCGCAGCTCCCATATTCTCAGACCTCGGGCTGGCCACAAAAACACTGGGAAGAAAACAAGAGGACGTGATTGATGCTTTCCTTTGATCTTATTTTCTGCCACCCCAGAATGGATGATTGCAGACTACTTTTAGCTGTCTGTCCAATTTGGGAATAATTGTTCCCTCCGTGCATACCTGATGGAGGACATATGTCCCAGCTGTCATTTTGGGATGGATTTACAACAGCCCTGTCAGAAAAGCAAATGTTTTTCCATCTTCCAAGAAGGCAGATGTATTTATGTTGCTGTGTTTGCTTAGGTTTGTCTGTGTAGCCCAGTAAAAGAGCGTGCTAAATATGTCCACAACATAATGCTATGGTAAAGTAGGATGCTTTGCCAGTTAAAAATGGAAAAATATACAGTAAGGCTGCACATAGGGTCTAAATGCAGGCTTGTTAGAGGTTTCATTTTGATGAAAACTGACAGACACGAGGAAACACAGCATGAGATTCGTTCCACGACTTCAGTGACTCTTCCTCTTGGAGCTCAATCTGACGCTGCTGAGAGTGGAAACTTCGTTTGAGACTTTTGTTTTTAACGTTCACTCAAATAAGACGTGACTTACCATTGTTTTTTTGTTGTTGTTTTTTTTAGCACAAAACCTTAAGTGCAAGGAGTAGTTCTTCAGTGCAGCTGGCTGCTGAAAGTCGAAAGTCTGGTCCAGAGCACCGGTCGGCCCACCAGCCTGCGTCGCTGCCCTGGGCGCAAGACGGTAACAAAGATGGCCCCGGAGCGTTCCTTCTAGATCTACAGAACTTCCCGGACCTCTCCAAAGCTGACATCAACAGACAGAATCCCAACATCCAGGTACCACAGGGCCGTGTACATGTTTGTTTCAATGCATCGTGAAGCAGACTACAGAAGTCCCTCGATTGTCGCGGGGGTTACGTTCCAGACACCATGATAGATGGAAAACCACCAAGTACTTTGTAGGAACGCTATATTTATTTTAGTATTTTATTTATTTTAAGGCTTTATAAACCCTTCCCACACTCTTGCAATGTCCCAAACTCTTAAACCTATGTAATTTTAACAACATACGTAAATGTATCGATCGTTACTTCTGACTTTGCGTTGCAAAACGTTCCCTCAATTTCAGCAGAAAGCAGCACCCTTAAGTACTGTTGGCTTCTGGGAAGTGTAGTTCTTTTGACTTGTGTTACAGTGTGAGCTTATTGAAAGAAAACTACAAAATGATGGCGCATGTCTGAAGTATTTTGGTTGACTTTAAGTCTGAAGTATTCTGGTTGACTTTAAGAGCGGCTTGAAGACCTTTCTTTTTAACCGAGCATACTCTGCCTCCTCATGATTCTATCTTTGATCTTAGTTGATACTGTTATTGATTTTACTTGTTTTATTACTTGTTTTATTGACATTTAATTCTGTTGCACTTTGTAGCACTTTGAGATTTTCATTAATGAAAAGTGCGTTATAAATTAAATTTATTATTATTATTATTATTATTATTATTTTTGTTCGTCAACTTTTTATCCCGCACCGTCCCAATCATGTAAAATTAATGTTTACAATCATGTACAATTATACGTTGAAAAACCGCAACGGAGCGGGTCCACGAAAGTCGAACCGTGAAGTAGTGAGGGACTAATGATTCCGAATTGATTTAAAAAGTCAAACATCGGTATGAGGCAGACCTATTCAACAAGTGACCCATGAGCCAAATTTGGCCCTTTTAAAAATATATTTTGACTCCCAAAAAAGCTGCCCGAGTCCAGTCCGGGGATTCTGTTGATCCTCCCCCGACGATCATGTGTGTCAGTGCACCTGCCTTTGCACTTTGATGCCACCGCTCGCTTGAGACTTGGCTGCTCAAGCACGCGGGGAAAGGAAGGGCAAACAGAAAGGCAGAGAATAGTTTGGCGCACATCGTTACACCCATTTTCTCCCTTGTCCTCTTTCCTGTTTTTCCTCTCACACTCCCCAGCTCCTGGTAAAGCCTAGAAAAGACGCCACGTCAATCATATCGACGGCTGAAAGGCAGGCGCGGACCGCCGAAGCCTCACAGCTAACCCCGGAAGATGGACGGTAGCCTTGTGTGAATGTGTGGCATAAATCCCTCGGTGATGCAGATGGCTGAATAACCATGCCATGTTTAAATCACTCTTCTGTCCAAATCCAGGCGGGGGCTTGGGAGTGGGGGTCTTTTCAATTCTGAGGGGGCATCATTTCTAAATATGAGCATGAACAAAGTGTTTTAACATCTCAAGATGTGGGATGAGAGAAAAGCAACCAATTGAGCAAGGGTGTGAGGCTGTGGGAGCAGGGGGAATGGGGGGTGGGGGTATCTTTGATCCTGGGATTCATCTGGCTTTCATGGTCTGGAGGAGGCTGGGGAGCCCTTTGAACTCTGTGTTTAGGTGGAGAGCCCCAGAGGTGGGAGGGTGACTGAGGGGCAGGGGTGGTGTCCCCCCCACCCTCATCTGGGAGGCACATGTGTCAGGGCAGAAAGAAGAAGGGAGGGTGATGCTGTGTGCAGGGGCAGCAGAAGAAAGGGTAACAACACTGCAATCAATTTTACATTTCTGCTAAAAGGAAATACTTTTTATAGCTTAAAAAAGCATATACCAACATCATTACCGATATAAAACCAATTTTACGATATAAAACCAATATCATTACGATATAAAACCAATATCATTACGATATCAAAGTCAAAGTCAACTTTATTGTCAGATCTGCAATATGTACAGTACAGGACATACACAGGACCGAAATTGCGTTTCTCTCAGTCCCTCGGTGCAACAGTAAACATCTAAACATTGAAACACTGAAACATATAATAATAGACATAAGCATAAAATAGTAAAACTAACACTGTCCTGAGTTTTTTGCATAGTGGTATAAGAGTATGAAAATTTACACCAGCGGGACTGGGACGAGCACCTGCCACTGGTGCTAATGGCATGCCGCTCAGCTGTACAGGACTCCACGGCATGCACCCCATCGCTCCTCATGTTGGGGAGGGAGCTGCGCACACCAGCCGAACTGTCCTTCGGGCGCCCGCCGGATGCACCTGATGTTCCAGCGGGTCCCGAGTATGCCCGGAAACTTCAGGACAGGTTAGAGACGGCCCATGCGTTTGCCCGGAGGCAACAGGAGCAAGCAGGCATGCGCCAGAAACGGAACTATGATGTAAGGGCTAAGGGCCGACACTTCACTCCAGGGGAGCTGGTCTGGGTGTACAACCCTCGTAGGAAGAAGGGACGGTGCCCGAAGCTGGACAGTCAGTGGGTGGGTCCCTGCAGAGTGTTGGAGCGCCTGGGGGAGGTGGTCTACAGAGTTCAGATGCCCCAAAACAGGAGAAGAGTAGCTCTGCACAGGGACAGGTTGGCCCCCTATCAAGGCAGGTCTGCACCTCAGTCCCCAGAAGGCCAATGGTCAGGGTCTCTGGTGCGTCCGCCAACCTCCCCAGAAGCCTTATCACCGACATCGAATGATGCCCCGGCCCCAGAGCCTGTAGCGCCGCTGGGAGCTCGCCCGCAGCGGATGAGGAGGGCTCCAAGACGGTTTGATGACTTTGTTTGTCCCCTCGTGGGCGAGGGACTCAGTAGTGGGGGGGTAGTGTAACGACCCTGTGTTTGGTTCTGCTTTGGGTCCAAGTATTTCTGTGTATTTGTTCAGTTGTACTGTGTTCTGTTGAGCTGTTGTGATTCTGTTGTCCCCCGCCCTCATGTGTTGGATTGGTCGTGGGGGCAGGAGAGGGGTAGGAGCAGGGAGGAGGGACCAGGAAAAAGAGAGACGAAGAAGAAGAGCCCGGGAGTGTGTTGTTGTTAGCAGGCAGCTAGCAGTGTGTTCGCTCGCGTGTGTACCGCGTTTTCTGTTAAGGCGTGAGCTGCAGCCTCGGTAATAGCAGCTCGTCCCTGTTTAAAACCAATATCATTGCCGATATAAAACCAATATCATTACCAATATAATACCGATATAATACCAATATCATTACCGATATAAAAGCAATATCATTACGATATCAAACCAATATCATTGCCGATATAAAACCAACATCATTACCAATACCAATACCATTACCGATATAAAACCAATATTATTACCAATATAATGCCAATATATTATCGATATAATACAGATATCATTACCAATATAATACCAATATCATTTTGGATATAATACCAATATCATTATCAATATAATACCAATATCATTACAGATATAATACCAATATCATTACAAATATAATACCAATATCATTATGGATATAATACCAATATCATTACCAATATAATACCAATATCATTACCAATATAATACCAATATCATTACAGATATAATACCAATATCATTACTAATAACACCAATGTCATTATCAATATAATACCAATATAATACCAATATCATTACCAATACAATACCAGTATCATTACCGATATCATTACCCACACAATATCGATATCGTTACAGGTAAAATCCCTGTATCTTTACCGATGTTACCAATATCATTACCGATATAATACAGATATTGCTCAATTCCTTCCTATACTGTAAAATCGGCAGCCACCTATTATTATCAACCTGAAAAGGATTTCTTCACTTTATTTATTTATTTAGGAATGTGTGCTTTTGCATTTCAGGTTACCATGACGACGTAATTTGCGAAAAATAAAATAAAAAAAGATGCCATATTTCTCAATGAAAAAGAGTGATGTACCTCAACAGCTTCTAACTGACAGTGAGGGGAGAGATCTCTGAGCAAAACTCAGTGCCAGTGTGTAGGCATGTAACGAGATCTCGTTGTACGAGATCTCGCAATATTAAACTCCCGCAATATCTCTCGTTGAGAGGTAACGTTGTCTCGCGAGACGCTAATGCTAGCAGCCCCTAGCAAGTCAGCGTCACGGACAGCATGGCTTCGCCGGATGAAGTTGCTATAGAAGACGCCCCAACTACTGATGGAGGGTCCCGGTGCCGCAGACGCCTCTACATTGATGGAGGGTCCCGGCGCTGCCGACGCTGCCCCGGATGTAAAGACACACTTGCGTAAACACCGGTGTGACCGGTGTTGCCAGATAGAGTCCCACCCACCCAAAGCACTCTTTACCCGCAAAAGTCAGAAGGAAAATCGCGGTGAACCGCCCAATCTGGCAACACTGGTGAGTGACGGCTGCAGATTCAGTGCTGATGCGGATATTTATGTTCAATTTTTGGAAAGTCCTGCGTGAATATCTATTTTTTTTAAACAAAGTTGAACGTTCTAAGGTCTAAGGAGATTCAATCAGTAAAATGAAGACATCAGTTGAGTTTGTAATACATGTTAAAACAGAATAAAAGCCTTTTTGCGGCATAAAACCGATCTTTGAAGTTTTCTTGAACTAATATTAAAATCTCGTCTCGTTCTCGCGAACTCTGTAATTTGTCTCGTCTCGTCTCAAGAGTTTTGTGTATCGTTACACCCCTACCAGTGTGTCATCAAATAAACTCTTCCTACCACCACATCCAATAAACATTGGATGCATTTCTAAAAATGGTTACCTTTTGGAGCCATTTTGATTCAAGATGGCTGCTACAGCTACCGCAGAAAACACTAAATTGACTATAACTCAGTCATTCTTTAATATATTGGGCTGAAATTTGGTATGGTCGTAGCTGAGAGCGAGTTTATATACATTCTTGTTGCAAATCAAGAATCCAAGATGGTCACCTAAGTTAAAAGGGAAAAATTACTAAAATTCAGCTATTTTAAAAGATATTGAGCTGTAATTTGGTGTGGTAATACCTGACAGCGATGCACATTCTGAATTTAAAATAAAAAAATTCAAGATGCCCACCAAAACTGACTTATAATGGCTATAACTCAGCCGTTTATACTGTAGATCTATTGAGCTGAAAATTGTGTATTGGTTGCTGAGAATGATCCCTCTTATTGCAAATTAAAAATCCAAGATGGCTACCTAAGCTAAAAAGGAAAAATACTCTAAATCAGACATTTTTAGATATACAGAGCAGAAATTCGGTATGCTTGTAGCTGAGAATGATCCCCATCACATACTGGATCCAAATCATAAATCCAAGATGGCCACCATAGCTTACAAGAAAAAAAATGACAATAACTTATGGATTATTTTGCCATTTCGAGCTGAAATTTGGTATGGTGGTAGCTGGGAGTAATCCCCAACACTATAGTAAAGTCAAATCATGAATTTAAAATGGCCGCCACGTGGCAGTCCCCGTCAAAGTTTCTCCAGGAATTAGGGTTCCTTTACTATTCTATATGTATGCTGCTATCAACCTCAATGTGGCTCGAACAGAAGAGTGCACCAGCGCATCTCATATGTCATGAGAGGTGTGATACTACTTTTATTTTTACAAGTACTTTTAAGTTATCAAGATGACACAAATCACCAAAAACTGTCATCTACAAAAATGAATGGAAAATGCATCAAAACACGACAAAAGTGAACACTTTTTGAAATATCTCTTGAACTACTGGATTAAAATTTGTTCTGTTTTAGCAAAAGGGTTCTTGGACAGTTCTGTATGACCGATGAGTATTTTGTGTTCACCCGAATAAAATTGGCTCTTATAGCTGACCTTGATACAGGTAGTCCCCGACTTACGAGCGAGTTCCGTTCCTCTGAGGCGCTCGTAAAGCGAAAATTCGTAACTTGGAACGGCCGCCACGTGTCTCGTAAGTCCGGAATTTCGCTCGTAAGTTGGAACGGTTTTGCTAGCGCGACTACAAACACTCGTTTTTCATCGAAAAACTGCTTACGAGTGCATAAAAATGATCGGAAACGTGTGTCCACATGTTTAGCTAACGAACTGTGGTGAAAAATCACAGAAAAACTCTGTATTTTTTGCGTTTTTTCCAAAAATTTGCCAGCTCGTAAGTCCGGAACCTCGTAGGTCAGAGCGCTCGTAAGTCGGGGACTACCTGTAATTAAAAATGTAGCTATGCTTCAATCATTTTTTGAGTGCACTGAGCTAAATTTTGGTGACTGTCAGGGAATCAAAAACATATAACTATTAGAATACCCTTCCGTTTTTTCTTTAATCTTCTACCATTGGTAAAATAGACTGTTAGCACAATATCATGTACAAACAGTTTTCAGCCATTGTAAAAACAAAATGGTTGTAACATCGACATTTCTAGACATATTGAGCAGGAATTTGGTATAATGGGAGTCAAGATAAATCCCCAAAAAATATATCTAAGACATGGGGGATACATCATACATGACATGGGAGTCCTGTCAAAGTTTCTACAGGAACTTTTCTAGTGTTCACTTTACCATCCAATGTATGGGTTTCTATCAGATTTAATGTGGCTTGAATACAAAGTGCACCCACACAATGTGTCAAAATAAGAGCCTCAGCCCTGTGAGGTTTACCATCACTTTTATTGTGATAAATAAAACCTCACAAAAATATTGTGACTTTTATTCATGGTGGGCGGCTGTGGTGTAGTCGTGGTAATGGCAGTCGTCCCCCGATCGGAAGGTTGGAGGTTCGAATCCCGCGTCCGCCCACCATGTGTCGTTGTGTCCCTGGGCAAGACACTTAACCCCGAGTTGCTCCCGGTAAGTCTGGATGGCGCCTTGCAAGGCAGGCTACCACTACCGGTGTATGAATGTGTGAATGAATGGGTGGATGGCTGGTATTGTAGAGCGCTTTGGCGCTCCTCACAGGGGGCTGGAAAGCGCTATATAAATAAGCTCCATTTACCATTTACCATTTATTAGCATTTAATGTTACCATGATGATGCAGTTTAACTAAAACGGTCTCATAGGTCGTGGGGAATGCATCAAAACGTGTCACAACTGAAAGTTCTTTGAATTATCCCATGAACAACTGATTGGAACTTAATATAATCTTCAAATAATATTATTGGTATGTTCTCTATACGTACTGCTTCTCCACATCGAGAGGAGCCAGTTGAGGTGGCTCGGGCATCTGGTTAGGATGCCTCCTGGACGCCTCCCTGGTGAGGTGTTCCGGGCATGTCCCACTGGGAGGAGACCCAGAGGAAGACCCAGGACACGCTGGAGGGACTATGTTTCTCGGCTGGCCTGGGAACGCCTTGGGATTCCCCCGGAGGAGCTGCTCCAAGTGGCTGGGGAGAGGGAGGTCTGGGCTTCCTTACTTAGGCTGCTACCTCCACGACCCGACCCCGGATAAGCAGAAGACAATGGATGGATGGATGTTCTCTATACCCATTTAGTGTTTTGTGCCCACTTTGTATCTCAACAACTACTGAACTATTTACTACCATTTTAAATGCAAAAATGGTTATACAGTAAATCACTAATTTTCAGACATACAGATTTGAAATTTATTATGATGGTATATGAGAGTGATCTTTTAACACATACAAAGATGGCTGCCACAGCTGAATAGGAAAAAAATCTATAACTCTATTTTTAGATTCATTGGCCCTCATGCACGAACCGTTCGTACGCACAGATTTGTTCTTAAACTGTGCGTACGAGTGATTTAGGATCATTTGTGGCATTCAACAATGTTTTCGTATCCTAAGATTTTTTTCAGATACGAACAAAATTTACGTGTGGTCCAGAGCTGTCGTATATTTTAGGAGCAGTCGGTCTGCTGTCATCCAGACGGAATTTCTTCACTAATAACTCATATTTCGTTATTTAGAAAATATTCTGAGTTTAAAACAAATTAAATGCAACGACACAAATTGGTTAAATTAAAATAAAGCGGCTTCAACCCCCCCCCCCCGTGCCCCGCGCCGACCACCGTGCGCCCCCCGCGCGTGGCGCACGCCCCCCCCCGTGCCCCACGTCGACCACCGTGTGC
>JBBPBX010018156.1:34228-45972 GCA_038048925.1 Garcialebias charrua
CCACCGTGCGCCCCCCGCGCGTGGCGCACCCGCCCCGTGCCCCCCCGTGCCCCGGGGATGGTCCGTGCGCGCCGCACGAGTGGGTCCTCGGCTTTATCACAGCTTGAACACGCATGCTGTTGGCACGCGTCTTGCGCAAGGTGCGCATGGCATTTAATTTTCCATCCATCTCGGTAGCGCAGACTTTCTTGACCACCTCCTGTCTAGCGTGCTGCGGCGAGAGGTTTTCTTGAAGCCATTTTCAGATCAAACCATTTATTCTTGATTTCTGATACTGTACGACCCACGGGAGACACAACATGCACTAATATTAATATGAAGAACTGTAGTTCCGAGACATTTTAAAATGCTTTTGTTCAAAAACACATCCGACACTTGCGGGGGGGGGGGCGGTAGCGGTGCGCCACAGCGCGACCTTCAATCTCCGAACGCGTGAAGTTCTTCTTTTTACTTCTCGATTCTGAATGAATGGACACTTCCTGCTGTCAAAAGGCAGGAAACGTGGCCTTATATGGTGTTTTGAGGGGTGGGAATTATGTAAATGACCTCTCCGCGAGCACGCGCAGGTTGATAGAACAGGTGGGATTCATTAAATTTACGCAGCTCGTTTACACACTTCTCATGAGGATAGAAGGGTTTGTTGAATCTGACGTGGCATGTTCGTACGAACGCTTCGTACGAACAAAAGTAGGAGAAATTTAGGATAAAAATACGAACATTTTCGTGAATGAGGGTCATTGAGCTAAAACTGGGTACAGTGATAGCTGAGTGCAATCACCTACACATGGGGTAGAGGTAGGACAGCAGACTTGGGATCAGAAAGTGACGGTTCGACTTCCCGCCATGCCCACATGTCGGGGTGTCTCTGAGCAAGACATCTAATCCCTAATTGCTCCCCGGGTGCTTACATAGCTGCCCACTGCTCCACCTGGGTGTATCACAGGTGTGATGGGTTAAATGCAGAGAACCAGTTTCATCATTGTATGGGAACAAACAATGATGACAACACATAGCACTTAATACTTACATACTGAATGCTAATCTTTCTTAAGCCATGAAAAGTAATGAAAATGGCTGCGATAGCTAAATGCAGCATGTGGCGATCCTCGTCAATGTTTCTCCAGGAACTTTTCTAATTTGTCTCCTTTCTACAGGTGACCATTGAAGTGGTGGATGGACTGGAGGGCCATCAGCCTGAGAATGGCCTCCGTAAAGAAACCAAGCCCAGCTGGGCCTCTCCTAACTGGAGAAACTGGTGGCCTCACACGTCTTCATCCTCCTCCCATCAAACAGAGGCGCACGATCGCTCCTACGGGAGCAAACCCCAGGATAGCAACTTCCTCAGGCCACCGGCAGACTGGGACAGGAGGGGAAGCAAAGCTCAAACTGAATATGGTGAGGCTGAAAGAAAGGCGTGTGTATGTGTGTGTTTGCAGGATCCACAGGCCCCTATTTGAGCAATGGTCCCCAGATGGTTATAGTCTGATGTGGAATCTGTAATTTGCTGATTTACTGATTTAAGCTGTCACCATAATAAGTGCAGACATCCCAGGCGAGTCTCTGAGAGCCCCTGATTGAAGCCTTTAACGCTTTTTTATGGGACGCACTCCTCTGTGTTCCAGAGCTAGCTCTGCCACGCAGTTTAAACGCCTCGCTACATCAAAGTTCAGTCTCAGCCGAGGAGCCGGAAACACCGTTAAGTCTTCCACACAATTCAAACAACACCATTCAAAAAGCAACCCAGCAGATAAAGCTGCCGTGAAAGAATTTGCGCTCACCGTCACAGTGTGGCCCGTGTTGAAGCATGCCCAAACCAACATGGTCCAACAGGAATTTGTGCGCTGTAAAAATGACGTTTTATTCACTAAAGTTTTTTTTTTTGTCAAACCATAATCTTTGTCAAATGATTCTGGCTTATCACTGAGGTTAGCTCTCATCTTCTTCCTGTATTTCATACCACAGTAATATTTTATCATCATAACTGTCATAGTTTGGGACATTATATGCAGTGGTGATCATCCACCACAAGACACCAATGAAACGTGGCCTTTTTCCTAAATTCCATTTTTAGTCTGAGCTGTCACAATCACCATGACTTGCATTACAAGCAGAACGACTTACACGGCTTCTATTAATCCAAAATGCCTATAATGAAGGACATATGGCTGCAGTGGGTATAAAGGATGGTTTGGACTCCAGCCAGAAAACCTCCATTTCAAAATGGCCTCATTATATGCAAAAGACTTTAGAGATTCTGTAGCCTTTTCTTTGCAAGCACAATGGAGTCGTCTGCTTGATAATTGGTGTTAAGGGTAGTTCTTGTTCTGCTGAGTCATGGCTGGTTAATGCCATCATCAACAACACAGAGAAACTTCTACGGTAATGAACGGGCCAGCATTTCTTTATGTAATGCATATTCTTGCAAAAGAGATTCATAATCTCAATGGATTTCTTTCCTGGTAAAATAAAGGTTTACCGGTAAATAAAATATTGCCCACCGCCGGCGCCTTGCATTGCCAGTTATAAACAAAGATCACATGTGATCTGATAGTTCTTGAAGTGTCATCTTCTAGCTCTAAATCGGCAGCTACAGTATGTACGCGCCCGGGGAGCAGTTAGGGATTGGGTGTCTTGCTCAGGGACACCATGGGATGTGGGCATGGCCTAGAGTCGAGCCGCGATTTTCTGGTCCCAAGTCGGCTGCCCTACACCTATACACCATCTCGGGCCCCCGGGAACGCTTTCGTATGGACAGGTCGTCTTGGGTAAATTAGTGAAATATGCTGGTGAAGATTCTCAGTCGTCCAGGACATGATAAAATCAAAAAGGCATTCAATACAAGATCAACTGGACTTTATTTGTTGCAGAAAACGTTTTGACTCCTATCCAGGAGGCTTTTTCAATTCAATGAAAACAAACTGTGAGAGTTTGGAGTTATAACAGAACCACGCACCATCATATGTAAATTGCAAGCTGAGGTAACACATATATGTAAATTGACAGATCACACCTTAACAGTAGGGGGTTCCCTTGAGGTCTCTGACAGAAGACACAACACTGTATGTAAATTGACAAAAAACACCTCCCAACCAACAACAGAGGCTTCTCAAAGAAATGTGTTAGTCTAATTTACACCGGATGGGAGCAGAGGTGTCTTGTCTGTAAATTAGACTAACACATTTCTTTGAGAAGCCTCTGTTGTTGGTTGGGATGTGTTTTTTGTCAATTTACATACAGTGTTGTGTCTTCTGTCAGAGACCTCAAGGGAACCCCCTACTGTTAAGGTGATTTATCTGTCAATTTACATGTATGTGTTACCTCAGCTTGCAATTTACATATGATGGTGCGTGGTTCTGTTATAACTCCAAACTCTCACAGTTTGTTTTCATTGAATTGAAAAAGCCTCCTGGATAGGAGTCGAAACGTTTTCTGCAACAAATAAAGTCCAGTTGATCTTGTATTGAACGCCTTTTTGATAGTGAAATAAAGTCACGGAACACTTCCCATTCTTTGCCACGGTAACCAAAAATGCCGGGGCCTGGTATAGGCCACCTTCCCTCCCTCGGTTTGAGCCTGTAAATCAAGTCCATCTGGTCTTGCTCCCTTTCAATTCCGTTGTCATCCAATGAGCATGGAAACGTCTTCACCTCCTTGTAGTACCAAGGTACATTTTGGTGCACTTACAATGACTCACGTGCATGTGTCTCACAGGATCTGCTTTGTGGGCCAAAGTCACATTCAGCCATCAAACTTCAACCATCAACTTCTCTACATGCTAACTCTGTTCATGAGGTGTTCTTCCTAGTTTTAAGAACTTGTTTTTTTCTTTCTCTCTGACCTAAGATTATATGGATGGAGAGGGAGACTGGAGTAACTGGTCTTCATGTAGTGTCACCTGTGGGAACGGCAACCAGAAGAGAACACGGTCTTGTGGCTACGCCTGTACAGCCACAGAGTCCCGAACATGCGATATGCCCAACTGCCCAGGTAATATTTTCTTTTTCAACATAAAACTAGTATTCTGCTTGTAAAAATACACAAAGTTTCTGTTTTGTGTTGATCTTCCTAAAGGTATTGAAGATGCCTTCAGGACTGCAGCTACCGAAGTGAGCCTGTTAGCTGGGAAAAACGAGTTTAATGCCACAGAGCTCTTTGGCGTTGGTAAGATTTATTTTTTTTGCTTTTTGTTTGAATGTTCATTCAGCATTTAAACTTTTTTAGTCTTTAACTTTATTTACAAATCTATTTATGAAAATGCATCACTGTATCTTTAATTTCTTTAAAAACATTGTTCTCTTTAAGAATCTGCTTTAATATACAGTACTCTGTTTAGTCTTTCTAGGCTGCTTTGACATTTTAAGCTATTCTGCAACTTTTTCCTTTTACTTAGCCTTTCACTACTTTTAAATGGTAACTGGAGCTTACTTATAGCGCTTTCCAGCCCCCTATGAGGGGCCCCAAAGCGCTTCACAGTACCAGCCATCCACCTATTCATACACACATTCATACACCGGTAGTGGTAGACTGCCATGCAAGGCGCCAGCCAGTCCTACCGGGAGCAACTCAGGGTTAAGTGTCTTGCCCAGGGACACAACGAGGTATGCAGTGACCGGGGATCGAACCCGGGACCTTCCAGTCCTGAGCCGGCTGCCCTGCCTCTACACCATCTCAGCCACTTTTAGGTTTTAGCTACCCTTTTCGTACTTTACCCTTTTAGCTAGACTTTTACGATTTTTAGGTTTTAGCTAACCTTTTGACATCTTTAGCGTTTAGCTCAAATTCTGCTTTTAGGTTTTAGCTACCCTTTTGATACTTTACACTTTTAACTAGGCTTTTGCTGTTTTTAGGTCTTAGCTAGCCTTTTGACACTTTTAGCCTTTTGACACTTTTAGGTTCCATCTAGCCTGGTTAAAACCAGACCCTGTCCTTCACTTTGCTTCAGACAAGGGTCTGGGACCTGTCCATTGAAAAACAATTCTTGCTGGAGGCGTGGGCTCTGCTGATGGCTGCTCCCCCGTGGTCTGCTGAACTTGACTTCAGCTCCGTTTCCTGCTGAATTTTCTCTCGCTCCGTTGTATATTCTGTGTTATATGATAATAAAACGTCCTAATAAAATAAAATAAAACCATGGAGCGCTGGTCCAACACACCAGAAGACCAGGAAATCTGATGGGACTCGGGCAGCAACTTAAAACCTGACTTTAATTCTCTCGTGACAACCTGAGGCATTTCCTTGTTCAGCGGAGGGAGAGGAGGAGGAGGAGGAGGGAGCGAACACTTGACTTTTGGGAAAAAAACAAAAGAAAACTCCAGATAAGGGATTAAGAAGGGGAAATTAATAAATTTGTGTCACATATAAAACAGTCCTGCATCGCTTTGAATGAGAACATGCGGCTGCGAGCTGGCTGCGCGCTGGGACAGGTGGGGGCATTTCCTTGTTCAGCGGAGGGAGAGGAGGAGGAGGAGGAGGGAGGAGGGAGCGAACACTTGACTTTTGGCCAAAAAAACAAAAGAAAACTCCAGATAAGGGATTAAGAAGGGGAAATTAATACATTTGTGTCATTTATACAACAGTCCTGCATCGCTTTGAATGAGAACATGCGGCTGCGAGCTGGCTGCGCTGGGACAGGTGGGGGCGTAGGTTAGGGGCCAAAAACTCCGCCCCTTCTGTTCTCTGATTGGTCCGGTCAAAAATCTACCGGAGAAATCCTTGTCTATGAGAGAAGTCCCAGACTGTGCAGTGAAGGGAAATGAGAATTGAGCGGAGCTGTGCAGGAAGGCGAGGGCCAGGCTAGGTTCCATCTGTCCTTTTGATATTTTTAGCTATTTTCAAATTCTGCTACTTTAAAGTTGTAGCTACCCTTTGTTTCCTTTAGCTTTTAGCTAGCCTTTTGCTACTTAGCTTTTAAATAGCCTTCTAATGGTACGTCCACACCTAACAGCGTTTCAACTTCAAAAAAGCTCGTCACGCACGCAAGTGGACGCACTGGACCCAGAGTGGTGTCCAGACCAGAAACGCGAAGCTGCTGCGGGGTGTGTGGGAGGAGCTTACCGGTATACCGAGTTCCTCACTGCACTCCGCCAGGCAAGGAGCTTTTTATTTCTGTCTCTGTAGAGCAGACTTGACCGGTCGTGAAGGACTTGTCGCGAACACACAGCTACAATGAGTTTCTCTTCCATAGTACACAACTTCGCGGGTTTTTTCTGTGTCCCACAAACAATACGTCACATAGTTGCGCAATACCCCCGTCCCCTCGTTTCCGCGTCACATAGGGACTCTCCCCCTCTCTTCTCCCCCCGACTCTCCCTGATCAACCAATCAGGGAGAGTTGAACGGCGTTTGAACGTTTGAACGGCGAAATCTCCAACATGTTCAAGCCGTGCTTTGGAGGCTGACGCGGGTTCACGTGCACGGAAAACGCTTTCCAGCACGCTCAACACGCACGTGACGTGACGCCCGACGCAAAGACGCGCCTGGAGGCGCGTCCCCCATTGACTTTGCATGTAAACCGGACGCTCCTGAAGTTGAAACGCTGTTAGGTGTGGACGTGCCATAATACTTTTAGCATCTAGCTTGTCTTTTGATATTTTAGCTGGTGTACTTTTTGCTTCTAATTAGGCTTTTGCTACTTTATCTTGCATTGTACCACTATTCTTGGCTAGCTTTTTGCTACTTTTAGTTAACTAGCGACCTTGTCTTTTGCTACTTTTAGCTAGTGATTTGTTGCTGTTAGGGATCATTTTGCTTCTTTTAGCTCGTAGCCAGTGTTTTGCTTCTTACATTTCAAATTATTCTCTTACATGTCTGGTTTTTTACTTTTAATGAGAAGTACCTGAAAATGAAACTTTTTTTCCCCCAGACACAGACAGCTGTGAGCGATGGATGAACTGCAAAAGTGACTTTTTGAAGAAGTACATGGCCAAAGTGGCAAACGACCTTCCCAGCTGCCCTTGTTCTTACCCCACCGAGGTGGCGTACAGTACCGCGGACGTACACGACGCCCCCACGCGCCGTAATTTCCGCTGGAAGGATGCCAGTGGGCCTAAAGAGAAGCTGGAGATCTATAAGCCCACGGCCCGTTACTGCATCCGCTCAATGCTGACCTTCGAGTCGACCACGCTGGCCGCGCAGCACTGCTGCTACAACGACAACATGAAGCTCGTCACTCGCGGCAAAGGGGCCGGCACGCCCAACCTCATCAGCATTGAGTTCTCGGCTGACCTGCACTATAAGGTGGACATCCTGCCCTGGATTGTCTGCAAAGGAGACTGGAGCCGCTACAACCAGGTCAGGCTGCCAAACAACGGGCAGAAATGTCCGGACAATCCCCAGGATGAGGACTACTACAAACAGTTTGAAGAAGCGAGGGAGTTCTAACCTGATGTGAGGTGAAAAGACAAAAAAAAAAAAAGTGCCTAACTTGGTCAGAGATTCTTGCAAGCTCCTGTGAAAAATATGCCTCTGAAATTTTACAACAAATTCTGCTGCAAAAATGTAACAAAGTCACAAAAGGGATAAATGTGTTCTTACAAAATAATCTTGTTTTGGTAGAAATATCTGATAAGTTTTTGTTTGTCAGTAGATTCTGTGGTTTTAGATTAAGAAGATCCCCCCAGGACTATTTTGAAGCAAAGTGGGCCAGAGGACAGGGTTATCCACTTTTTATTGTAGTAGTTTTATCATATTCGAGCCTTTATGTGGGTATGTTTATTTAGCATGCACATTTTTTAAAGTTTTCATTGACAATTGTAAATTCATACAATTGTAAATTAACTGACCTCTGGCAGTGTTTCATTGTAAAAAGACTGCATTATTTTTGTAAAGTATTTATTAAGTTGTAGCTACGTTTAGGTTGGGCGTCTATGACTGGTTTAGTTATTCACACGTGATGAATGATAACTTGAGAATGTTTTCTAGTCTTCTTTTTTGTTGTTGTTGACATGTTTGTGCATATCCGTGTCTCTCAAGTTAGGATGGAATCAAAATAGTGTACTGTGTAAATGATGTGTGAATTCAACTTTAAGGGCAGATTTGTTTGATATGTAATTCTAAAAATAACAGTTTAAAAGACAATAAAAGAATTAGCCCATTTCAAAAGAAATTTTCATGTTTAAATGTCACCTGAACATAACTTGCAAAACCAGTCAAAAGCTGGCCAGCCACAAGTTGAAAACATGTGACACGTTCATGAAATAAAAAATCTGTCAAAGAAGACCCAGGACTGTTGAACAACTAGAATCCATCAGAGCAGAATGGGCCAACATTCCCTCCAACAGCTGGTCTCCTCAGGTGCTGGTTTGCAGACTGTTGTTGAGAGGGAACGCCTCATAGTGAGAAACATAGTAGAACTTTCATAAGTTTTGTTTGACCATTTAAAATACAATACAATTTTATTTAAAAAGCACTTTAAAACAACACCGTTGGCCAAAGTGCTGTACACTAACACAGTTTAGGGGCAGCGACTAAGAACGCTCGGTCACCTCTCAGCCTCCTGTTGGACTTTATGACCAACAGCAGCTGATCTGCTAACCTCAGAGAGCATGAGGGAACGTACAGCTGGAGAAGGTTGGACTGATACTGTGGGGCCAGACCATGAAGACATTTGAATACAAACAAAAGAACCTTAAAATTAATCCAGAAACGAACTGGGAGCCAGTGAGGTGATTTTAAGACAAGGGTGATGTGCTCTCGTTTTCTGGTACCACTTAACAGACGAGCAGCAACATTCTGAACCAGCTGAAGTCGAGTCAGTAAAGACTGGCTCAAACCCACAAAGTAAATTATAGTAGGCCAGGCGAGTTGTGATGAAAGCATGGATTAAAATCTCAAAATTATGTTGTGACAGGAATTGTTTCACCTTGGCCAGTTGTCTCAGGTGATAAAAGCTGGACTTGACCACAGATTTAATCTGAGCATCCAGTTTAAAATTATTGTCCAGTCTTATGCCGGCTACCCACCGAACGCGTTTCGAGCAGTCGAAGCAGCCGGTTTACATTCAAAGTCGACGACGGGACTTTTTTTGGACTTTTCAAACTTACCCAATGAGTCTTATGCCGGCTACCCACCGAACGCGTTTCGAGCAGTCGAAGCAGCCGGTTTACATTCAAAGTCGACGACGGGACTTTTTTTGGACTTTTCAAACTTACCCAATGAGCCTCCATGAAGAAACCAGCCTCCGGTAAGAAACTTGGCATTTTTACAGTTGCCGCTGTCCGCTCGAGCGTACGATCACCCCAAACATAAAAAAACGTTTTAATCTCAACAAAGACTTTCGGAGCTGCAGTTCGGCTCGTAGAAAACCCACTCAAGTAGTAACGGGGCTCACGAAAATCTGATTTTATCTGCCCGGTGTACAAAAAAAAAAAAGACTGGAAAAGGACCAAGACGCTGTGGTGTGAACAGACATCTGTTGACAAGCAGCCAACACAGCGCGTTGAGAGCGTTTTTGATGCTCAAGACGCGTTCGGTGGGAACCCGGCATTACACCCAGGTTAGTTGCTGTCTCAGTCAGATGTTTTGTTAAAGGACCCAGATCAACATGGACTTTGGAACCATCACTGGGCTTAAACAACAGGACCTCCATCTTTTTCTAATTAAAATGTTTTGTGACATCCATGCTCTGACTTTTGCCGTACATTCCAGGAGTTGGTTCAGGGAGTACGGTTTATCTTGTTTCAGGAACATAAATTTGGCTGTCATTGGCGTAAAAATGAAAAGAAATACCACGTTTCCGGAGAGTATATCCCAGAGGTAGTAAATAAAGGGAAAACAGAAGGGGGCCAAGTATAGATCCCTGAGGTACTCCACATGTGAGAGGTATTACAGAGGACTCCACAGAACCAACCCACACAAAAGCTTATCTCTGTTAAATAGGATCTAAACTACTGTAGAGCAGGTCCCTGAATGCCAGTTCTCCAGACGGGACAGGAATATCTGATGGTCCGTTGTGTAGAAGAAAGCGGTTAGGTCCAGCAGCATCAAAACTACCGTACACAGTGACCAGAAATGTTGACTATGTTCCGCTGGGAATAATCATTTTAAAAGTTAATCCGCTGAACAATAGTTTTGCTGTTGTTTTGTCTCTGGAAAAATTTAAAAGCATCTCATCTAATCGATTACGCTCCTCCACCAGAATTAAGCCGGCACACAAGACTTCCATTAGTTCCATAAAGTGTGGCTGTCAGGCCTTTTGATGGGGTTGTGATATTTCTTCAGAGGGCGAGGAGAGAAAGGTTCCTTTGAATGTGACTCAAATTCTTTCTCTGGCATGTATCCACACATTCCTAAGTAATTTCTCAGTGGACGCATGTTCACACACACACTCGAGCTCGTCCGTACGCAGAGACCTCTGACCATTCCCTCCCAGCTGAGCGCTGCAGTCATTGTCCCACAGAGAAAGCCTTTCATGGCGCCCTCATTCCTGCAGTCCGTGTGCTGCACAGCAGGCTGGGTGCAGGGCTCGTCTTCGGGAAGCAGCAGGCCCCGGCATGTTACCCCCCCCCGCCTGAGGCGTGACTTGCCACCGCCTATAGTTGGTTCACTGTTCACACAGATCTCCTTTATGGACATCTTTTGTCAACAGCAGCACCTTCAGGTGCCTGCTGTAAACCACACAGGTATCAGACCCTGTTAAGCTGTTTTCTGCCATCGTCTGTGCCTCCCCTGACTTAAATCACTGTTTAACAGAAATATTGAATTTGCAGCATGGATCATGATTTTGGCGTCTCCTGAACTGCAAGGATCAAACAGAAAGGTGTTCCGCTTTTAAACAGCGACATACCTCCCCCACCCCCACCCTGTATCTCTTCTCTCCAGACCTCTCCACATGTCTACAGAGCAGGCCTTTACTCGTGCACATTCCTCATTTTTCCCTTACTGGCATCAGTACAACATGCACTGTGACTAATTGTGCCAAGGCACTGATAGGGATATACCTGTAGATGTAAAGTTGGAGAATGTAACTGGTGCGAGGTTGTAAAAGAGGGCAGACGAAGTGAGCGTGAGGAAATTTGCCGCAAGTCATAGGGGCCTCGCTTTGTGTTGCTATTTTCAAGATCCCATTCTGTGTCTTTTTTCCCAAATACTGCTAAGCTTCATATTAGTGGTACTGTATATTGTAAGGGATTTGAAAGGGCTCATTAAACATCACAAAGATATGATTTTTGGTATTTTGCCTCTATTTTTGTTTTGAGAAGGAAACTATGTCAGAAGAAGTACAAACGTGATTTAAAACCAAGTTTGGCAAGTCTGCCTCTGGGATCTCTCATCAGAAACAAAATGCACACAAGGAACAACTGGGAACAACAGAGATAAAAATTTCTGAAGTTTCTAAAGAAGACATAATGAAGTTGTTAAAGCAAAAAGAAGCAAAATACTAACTAAAACCCATAAGTAACAAACGACTAGCTAAAAATGAAAAGTAGCAATGGTTAGTTGAGAGTATCAAAAGGCAAGCTACATGCTAAAAGTACAAAAAGTTAAACTGAAAGAAACAAAATGTTAGCTACAAGCTAAAAACAAAAAAATGCTGACGTTTCAAAATGATAACTGTTAGCTAAAAGTAGCAAATAGACAGCTACAAGTACAAAAAGGCTAGCTAAAAGTATTTAAAGAAAGTTTAAAATTTAAAAGTACAAAATAGTTAGCTAAAAGTACAAAAAGGTTTGAAAGGTATTAAAATGTACATTAAAAGCTAAAAGTACTATTTTATAATATCAAAAGTACTAAAACATAAAGTGCAAAAC
>JBBPBX010018157.1:0-45971 GCA_038048925.1 Garcialebias charrua
TTTTAAAAAAGAGCTGTTAGAATAATCACTGGAAAACATTTTTGTCACCCTTCTAACACATTATTTAATCAACTGAAATTATTGAAGTTTCATGACTTGGTGGATCATAATATTTTATTAGTTATGTATAGAGCTCATAAAAATGAATTGCCTGAAAATATCCAAACACATTTTGTTAAACGGCAGAGCTGTTATAATCTCAAGGGAATTGAAACATTTGTTAAACCAAAATATAGAACCCGTTTGAAGAGTCGGTCAACCTCAATTCAAGGAATTGGATTGTGGAATGGTTTGGAGACTGAAGTAAAAAATGCAAAAACGATGATTACATTTAAGAGAATGATCAAAACTGGACTATTGCAAAAATATAAATGTCCTTGGCATTAATGAGGGTGGCTAACCTGAGTTCTTTAAATCAGTTGGTTACCAAATCTCAAATTCCAAACTAGTCAACATGCAGGTAGAGATACCAAGTCACTTGGTATCTCTACCTGTAAACTCTGAATCTATATCCCTTAATTAAACAACAAGTATAACACGGTAGAATAAACATATGCTTTAAAAAACATGAACAGTTTAATAAACAATTTGGAAACAACAGATCAGTCTTTTCACTTTACAATTAGATAAAATGATACGCTTTAACCCCTTAAACAAAAAAAGGAAACTAAAAAACAAAAAAAACTAAAAAAGGAAATTAGCCGGCTGCTAATTAAAAATATAGTTCTGGTCGTTGCAGGCCTGATGCACTCGCGCTAATATTCCCCTTCAACCATGTCCCCGCTCACCTGAATACATCCGTCTCCCGGAGGTCAGTCTCGCCTCAGTCCGTCTGCTTCTGTCCGATGTCCTCCGCAGGGTGGAAGAATCCGTGCCACGGTCCTCTCTCTGCTGGCAAGCCGCCCGACGAGTCCCGCTAGCGATAGCCACTGAGCTAGCGACATAATGAACTGTTCTCCACGGGGTTGATCACCCTCGCAGCTTCGACATCCACAGCTCGGCGGGAGTCTTTGTCTACCCCCTCAACGGCACGGACAACAGTTCAGTGAAGTGTTCCTCCACGACGACAGGCCCGTTTTTCAATGGAAAATAATGGCGCCCACCTTCGCGCTCTTTTCTCGTCTTTTTCCTCCTCGTAACTCCTCTCTCGCGCCCGTAAGCCCCTCCTGCGCCCGGAAGTACATCCTCCTCCCCAATCACCAAAATAAAATCCCAAACTATTAGCTATTATAGTTACGTCGCTTTTTTTTACAAACAGTTATTAATACAAACAGTATTGAACGTACAATACACAGTATGTTTGCATGTTCCATAAACACAAAGGTTAAACACCATTTACTTATTCATTCAAAATAAAGGTGATTGATTGATTGATTATTCATTCATTCACTACTAACTTGAAATGAACTCAAACCACAGGGTTACACCATTACTGTATATATGTTGCTTTATGGTTCGATAGTTAAGTGATTTTTTTTTTTTTTTTCTTTTTTGTTAAATCACTTAAATATGACTGTTGTTTGATTTGATTGATTGTAAGAGGGGGCAGATAAAATAAGATTTTTTTTCTTCTTACTGCTACCCTTCATTTTATTTATGTGTTGTATAGACATACTTTGTTATATGGTTTTGTGTTGTATTTTTTTTTCAAATTAATACAAATTTGAAATGAAAGAAAAAAAAGAAAAAAACTGATGACTTACAGACTCAAGTTCAATCAACACATACAAATATGACAAATTTCAAACCAATGGATAGCTATAAGTTCTACATCTTAAGACTCAGAAAGCTAAGTTCAAAATTCAAAACATGTAAGAGCTCTTTGTGTTAAAGAGAAGTACTAAGTGAAGATAACTAAATGAGGGTGTCACTTTTAACAGTGTGTGTACAGGAAAAATTTGGACCAAAGTTTTTTTATTTTTTTATTTTACTACAGATAGTTACAATTATAAGAATGTGAACAAAAAGAACAAGGAAATTTGGACCAAAGTAGAAACTAGATCTACCTAAGATCTACCTTAATTCAAGGAATACGATTATGGAATGACTTAATGACAAATGACAAATGTGAAGGAAGCCAAATCATTCCTTGTATTTAAGAAACTGGTAAAAAATGAATTGCTAAAAATATATAAATGAATCTAATTTAATGTGTAATATATGTGAATTGAAAATTGACTGAGTTATTTACTTATTTTGTTATTATAGAAAATATTGTTTGAACAGTTATTAGATGAATAAGGAGCAGATTTAATAAGATTTATTCTTCATCTGCTACCTTTCATTTCATTTTTTATTTTTTTCCTATTATGAATACGTTAATTGTTGTATTTCATATTATAAAATGAATAAACAAACAAACAAAAACAACTCCTTTTCTACTTTGGTCCAAATTTTTCCTGCAGGTGGCGGTAAAACAACAGCTGCTAATGAAACTCACGAAGAAGAAATCCGCTCTGAAGTTTGAGTAAACAAAGCAAGAAACAGAAAAGAGAAAACGTTGCGTTTGATTGCGGTTCTGTTGTGTCTCTGGTCTGTTTTGTATTGGTTAACTGGACCCGAGTTCGGACTCGGTTGGACTCTGGGTTCGTGTCCTCTGGACCCATTTTGTCTCCGAGTTTCAGCGGAGCGAAATAATGGAAGCTAACAAGGTGAGCTTCCCCCTCTTTTTGGTAAAAGTTATTCTTCTTAGGCTGCCTGTGCAGCTGTTTTCTCCTTGTTGAGACACCTGCTTCATGCGCCTGCGGCTCTGTTGCTCTCGAGTTTAACAACGTAAAGCATGTGTCACAAACCCGCGCGAGCGTCAAACATAAAGCAGCGCCGTCATCTCGCAAAACCACAATATGAAGCTTCTTTGCGACAGTTATTTTTTTATTATTTATCACGATAGAGACGATAGAATGGCAAATTAGGCTCACCAGCGTCTCTACTTTCTCCGCAAGCTGAAAAGGGCTGGAGCTTCAACCCCCATCATGAGCACCTTCTACAGAGGTGCCATAGAAAGTGTCCTGACCAGCTGCATCACTGTGTGGTTTGGTGCATGTACTGCATCCTGCCGCAAGAGCCTCCAGCGCATTGTGAGAGCAGCTGAGAAGATCGTGGGCACCTCCTTGCCCTCACTGCAGGACTTACACAGCAAACGCCTCACTCGGAAAGCCCACCGCATGGCAGGTGATCCCACACACCCACTACACAGCTGCTTCAGACTGCTGCCATCAGGGAGGAGACTGAGGAGTCTCCAGGCTCGAACCAGCAGACTGAGAGACAGCTCTGTTCATCAGGCAGTCAGAATGCTAAACACTCTGCCTGCTCTGCCCCCCCTCCCATTTGAACTGCCTTAACACTAAAACTTTCTCACACATTATCACTCAACACAAAGTTTTTAACACTAGACTCTGTGTCATCAAACGGGTTTTCACTAAACTCTCGGTCATGTGCTCATACAGTTTGCACTACTTCTCATACTTGCACTAATGTCTGTATTACATCACTGCCTATAATCATAATACTGTTTACATTCTCTGTTTACATTTATTAATACTGTTTACTTTTATTACTACTGCTTACATGTAATTACTACTGTTTACATTTATTTACACTACTCTAATATCTACACCACTGCTGGTACATATACAGTGTGCTCTGAACGGTCTTATTTAGGGATGCCCAATGTGCCTTACTGCATATGCCACTTTTTGCCTCTATAACAACATCAACTACTACCTCATACATATACTGTGTACATTGACTCATACGCTGCTTTGCCACTTTGCAAATGTCAATGCTAGAAACCTT
This sequence comes from Garcialebias charrua, assembly GCA_038048925.1. NCBI lineage: Eukaryota > Metazoa > Chordata > Actinopteri > Cyprinodontiformes > Rivulidae > Garcialebias > Garcialebias charrua. The sequence continues at coordinate 3,796 of JBBPBX010018157.1, forward strand.
TAGTTTATTTTAGTTATACTTTTTATACTCTTTTTTTGTGCTAGTATGCAAAAACTCAGGACAGTATTATGTTCATTAAATGTTTAATGTTTTAGTTTTAGAGTTGGTGTGGATTTTCATGCTCTTGCACCGCTATGCAAAAAAAACTCAGGACAGTGTTAGTTTTACTATTTTATGCTTATGTCTATTATTATATGTTTCAGTGTTTCAATGTTTAGATGTTTACTGTTGCACCGAGGGACTGAGAGAAACGCAATTTCGGTCCTGTGTATGTCCTGTACAGTACATATTGCAGATCTGACAATAAAGTTGACTTTGACTTTGACTTTGAGAAGGAAAGTAGCACGATAGACACGTTTCTATCGTCCCCACGATATATATCGTCATATCGCACAGCCCTAGTGTGTGTGTTAGCTTCCAATTTACCTAGTTTGGTGTGTATCAGTGGCCCAGCTTGCTTATAACTTCTCTCTCCCTCTCACAGTCTTCAAAGAATTGAGAAAGCTTATCGGATGATGAGCGAAACGTCTTCTGTTACAAATAAAGTCCAGTTGATCTTGAATTGAACGCCTTTTTGATTTATCATGTCCTGGACGACTGAGAATCTTCACCAGCATAATGTACTGTAAATTAACAGTCCTGCAGTAAATACCAACGTGAAGGTTATGGTGTTAAAGTAATTTTATTCAAACATCTTGATTAAGATATTATTGTTTAAGACAGAAAATGAGATATTGTACCTTTGTGATACTTTGCAACATTCAGCAGTTCACTGAAGTCATTCTCCTGTGGTTTACCTGGAAAACATAAAAAATTACTCATCTCCACGATCACATTTTTCTTTAAAGATAATGTCACAATTTATGCTGCAGTCTTTGACAAAGGATCTATAATTTTAAATTAACCACGTCAATCTCTCAGAAAGGCTATATTTTCTAGTTGAGTGTTCAGTAACTGGAATTACCATAAAAATAATAAATTAATTAAAAACTTTCAAAATTAAAGCTGTAATGAATATTTTAAAACACTGATTTAGACAGAAATAGATCAGTTTAAACCAGTCATGATGGCAGAGCTGCAGTTGATACACAACTAGCAATTTAACTTGTTTAATTAACAAAAACTGGCCACTTGAAGTATTAATGTTGATAAACTGGTACAGAACAGTCAGCTAACACGTCACAATGGCAAAAAAAAAGTATTTTCATCAACTTACCGGAGAAAACACGTCTGAAACATCAAGAATGAACTACATTCAATGGTTGAACCGCTGCTGTTTGGAACAAATTGCCGCTCCATGACCCACGTGACTTCCGCATTCCATTTTTACAATGGGAGTGTCGCAACTCTCTCTCTTTCTCTCTATATCTTTGGGTATTTAAAACCATGAGCAAGAGTCATTGTACATCTCATTACCTGTGGGCATTCTCTCTGTGTCACCAACGGGTGCTGGGAGCAATGAGTGCCCAGCTCTGTCAAAGGAAAATGTTAGTCAGTGGCAGAAAGTCCTTCAAATTATAAAAAATTATTTAAAAAAAATACATAAATAAGACGCTGTTGCATATACCCGTATTTTCTGGTGTATAGGTCGCACCTTTTTTTGTTTGTTCTTTCAAGGCTTGCGACCTATACACAGGTGCGACCTATATATGGCTTGTTATCACTTTCGGTGAAACAAATTTTTAAATCCAACTCATTTCACAATTACATTCATTTATTAAGGAGAAGTTCAACTCAGACATATATTTGCTATAATTTTTATCAAACAAATAATTGTTTTTAAGTGTTAATCTTCTTAAAAGCCTTGCTGTGCGCTCCTTTATGCAGACATTTGCAGCAGAGCTAAACGTAGGTGCAACCTATACACCAGTGCGACCTGTCTAGGGATTTTTCCAATCCTATTGGTGATAATTGGACAATGCGACCTATACACCAGAAAATACTGTAAGCTTTGGGCTACACAAGGTGTGGGACAAAAGTAGCGGCTGATACAACGGCAATTATGGTGATTTCCTAAGATCGTTCCTGTGTTACCAGAGTTTGTGCTTCATGCAGAGAGACCTGTTCATTTGTTCAGCGATAATTGAAAACGCACAGAGAATTTCTTTTGACACCGTTTTTGTGTTCAAAGCAATCGATCGGCTGTCGAGGCGAAAAACAGCTGCAGCCTGTAAGCTGCAACATGTCGATGGTCTCGATTGGATACACAAAAGCGGTCACCGTATTTTCCGGAATATAGGTCACGGCTTTTTATTATTTTTGCATGCCCTGCAACCCATATTTAGGTGCGACCTATTTATGGCTTTTTATCACTTTCGGCAAAACAAATTTTAAAATCCAGCTCATTTCACAATTAATGTACGTTCATTTATTAAGGAAAAGTTCAGCTCAGACACATATTTGCTATAATTTTTATCAAACAAATAATCGTTTTTAAGTGTTAATCTTCTTAAAAGCCTTGCTGTGCGCTCCTGTGGAAGACATTTGCAGCAGAGCTAAACACGGTCCACATTTCCAGGTTGACTCAGCGGTGACGCGTCACGTCAGCGGTGGATGACGCGTTACGTCAGCGGTGGATGACGCATTACGTCGGCGGTGACGTAGGTGCGACCTATATTCCAGAAAATACGGCAAGTCTGGTACATGTTATAATAAAAGTTTTAAAATTCTCTCTGTGTGACATCTTTCTGTGTTGGTAAATTTACATTTAAATACCGGGAGCTCATTTTAATGTCATATCCGAACATGAAGCAGAAAACAATAGGAGGGGTCCCCACCTGCCATCATGAGAGCTCAGCGGTGGAGAAGTCGTCAGATTTATTTTTAAAGCAGTCAGTCAAGACTTGTACATACTATTTAAATCAAAATAATTTTTAAAAATTCTGTCTACGGTAAATATGTGTTTAAATACCAGTATCTCAATTAAGCTTAAACGGGCATTAAACAGAACGGAGGAGACAACGGGATGGGTGGAAAAGACAACGGGGAGGGAGGGGCTGTTCCTCATATGAACAGTGCTGAGGAGAATCATGTCAGATTTATTTGGAAACTACATTTTAAAACAGCAGTTATCAAAAGTTTTTCCAATAAAAATAAATAATAATAATTTAATGAATATTTACTACATTCTACCAGTACTATTTGACTTCCGGTCACATGACCTTGATAAGACTTCTTGGTAATATTTACTGGTCAATTTTTTTTCTTCTTCTATTTGCTTCTCCCTTCTTCAAGGCTTGCCACAGTGAACTAACCCCCAAAAATACACTAGATGCCCCGCCCCGCAGGTCGCAGCTGAGCAAGTCCAATTTCCACTACCTCCGCTCCGCTCAGGTCCGCATGGATGCGCCGCTCCGAGACGCATGTGCGGGAATTGCGAGATCGCGCAATAAATCAAGTGATAAATAAGTAAGTCAGAACAAATCAATTCATTCGGTGGAAGAAGGAGAACAACAGTAGAGACTGCTGCCTTGATCTTCTCTCGTAAATGAGCGACAGGACATGGTTTGAGCAACAGGAAGTGATGTATTACATTTCAGAATAAAATACTTTATTTATTTATTTATTTCTTGTATTGCGTTTGTAGGCGTAGTCATAAATGATAGTTTGACAGCATTTTTGTACAAATAAATCCGTATAGAGCTAGGATTAAGTCCGCCCGTGGTGATTTTATTTTGTAAATACGGAAGTTGTGCTCGTTCCTTTTCCTGTTGGTGCGACGTAATCTTCAAAAGTTGACTCCGGCACAGCTCCGGCGTCCGGCAGAAATAGAAAAATTTCTAATTTTGACGGACTGCCGTCCGCTCGGCGCAGCTCGCCGCCGCAGTGCGGAGCCAGTGTAAATTCTGTCATTGATTATAATGGGTGCGTATTTGCTGCGGAGGTCGGACCGGAGCGGGGCGGAGCCGGAACGCATGTAGTGTATTTTTGGCGTAAGTCGCATGAGTACTTGGCAATTATTTTTACACTGGATGCCCTTCCTGATGCAACCACTGTGCAACCACAGCCCTCTGTGTGGAGCAGAGAGCTGCCATCTAGGGTGCCCAGGGGAGCAGGTGGTGTGAGTTAAGGGCCTTATTCATAATTGGATTTATGATAGCAGGTGCTCTGCTTTTTGGCTCGTGTGGAGTTCTCTGCTATTGGAAAATCAGGAAGACTTCCGTGGCGATCAACGCGCTGACTAAGCTTCCTTCTCAGAACGAGTCTGTGATCCGAGCTGTAACCTCCATGAATCAGCTGCTTTATGAACTGAACCGCAAAGTGGAGGCGGACACTGAGGACCGCAGACCACACCGGTAAGGTTTGGAACTCGTACGCAGCCAGGAGGGTCACATCTGGGGGAGGACTCATAGCTCGGGTCGGTGAAAAGCTTCCCATAATTTGGAGTGTATTGGATTTCGGACGGCCATCTGGACTCAAGGCTACAGAAAGTACACTGAGAGCCTGCCCTGAAGATAAATCATGCTAATCTAATCAGACTCCCCGAGCAGCCTTGGACAGGCTGACTACAAATTCTCCAGAGTCTGAGCAACTGAAGAAATGAAACTTCTGTCGCAATCCCCCCCCCTCCTCCCCTCCCCGGAGAATTTTCTGTGTGCTCTAAGTCAGATAAGGCTGGCTGGTCCCATCCGCAGAACTATGGCTAATCTGAACGGGGCTCATGGACTTAATTTCACTGCTTCGCCCTCATATGCAAATGTGATTTGTCTTAACTCTTGCTTGCTGGTAGAGTTTTTGCTGTATCATATGGTGTCCTGTAAGAAAGAATGTGGTAGATATTTTTGTAATACCGTATTCGTCGATATATAATACACAGTTTTTTTTGCTCATTTGACTGTCCTGCGTATTATACTCCGAAGCGTATTATCTATGGATTTTTTTCCCATATTTTTAGACCCATTTTTCGCTCTGATATCGTTGTTTTTCATTTTGGGCAAAAAATGGTGCAGTACCACTTTTGTCTGCTAGGGAGACACTTCCAGACCGTTTCTAGCTCATGTGTCTGAAAAAAGCCTCCTCTGGTCAGACTGACTCTGTCGTTGCCCGCCCCCTGCTCTGGATGTAGCTGCATTTAGCTGTGAGGTTAGTTGTTTTTGTTAGCAAGATACCGTAACTCATAAACCACTCCGCAGATTTTTAAATCCAGCTGATTTCACATTTGGTTAAGCTCAGGAGCCCGTGTGCTATAACGTCAGCTAAGAAATATATTTTTTAAGCGTTTATTTAGCTAAATTTAAAGAAAGAAAGCGTCCGACCCACCTGAATGCAAATCGGCGAACTACTTTTTTAAATCCAGCTGATTTGAACATTTCGTTAGTTTTGTTAAGCTCAGGAGCCTGTTTGCTATATAGTCAGCTAAGAAATATATATTTTTAAGCGTTTATTTAGCTAAATTTAAAGAAAGAAAGCGCCCGACCCACCCGCCTGAATGCAAATCGGCGAACTACTTTTTAAAATCCAGCTGATTTGAACATTTCGTTAGTTTTCTTAAGCTCAGGAGCCCATTTGCTATAAAGTCAGCTAAGAATTTTTTTAAAGCGTTTATTTAGCTAAATTTAAAGAAAGAAAGCGTCCGACCCGCCCGCCTGAATGCAAATCGGCGAACTACTTTTTAAAATCCAGCTGATTTGAACATTTCGTTAGTTTTCTTAAGCTCAGGAGCCCATTTGCTATAAAGTCAGCTAAGAATTTTTTTAAAGCGTTTATTTAGCTAAATTTAAAGAAAGAAAGCGTCCGACCCACCCTCCTGAATGCAAATCGGCGAACTACTTTTTAAAATCCAGCTGATTTGAAGATTTCGTTAGTTTTGTTAAGCTCAGGAGCCCGTTTGCTATAAAGTCGGCTAAGAAATATCTTTTTTTAAGCGTTTATTTAGCTAAATTTAAAGAAAGAAAGCGTCCGACCTGCCCGCCTGAATGCAAATAGGCGAACTACTTTTTAAAATCCAGCTGATTTGAACATTTCGTTAGTTTTGTTAAGCTCAGGAGCCCGTGTGCTATAAAGTCAGCTAAGAAATATATTTTTTCTCGCAAAGAAATAATAGTTTTTACCATGTTTTGTTGTAAATTCCTTCGGTGCTCGCCCGCTTCTGTGGCCGCCATTTTAAGCAGGGCAAATGAGGCGCTGACATGTCGCGTAGCAGTGACGCATAATAGATGCATATTAAACACCTAAGCGTATAATGTACGTTTTTTTCTGGTTTATTGGCAATAATTGGACAAAGCTTATTATACACAGGAGCGTATTTTACACCGACGAATACGGTACCATTGATTACCCTCATGTTACCTTCCTTTTTTTCCATATCTAAGATTGTGGCGGCGCGGTTTAATTACTGCTGCGGCTACGCGCACTCGCCCCCATCTCAAGGACGGGTGTGCGTCAATTGCGATGTTTTTGTGCCTCGGTGCAATGACGATGCCAACAAAGATATATTCTATTCTATTCTGTTGCTCAAGGGCCCTAAGTGGAGCAGATGAGGGTTGAGGCAAGTGTGGGTGCTTCAACTATCCCACGCACATTTTGATGTTGTCGGTACTGGGAGTTGAACCAGCGATCTTCTGATAAAAGGCCCACTATCTCTAACCTCTGCACCACCACTCCCTATACTATTTACCGGTAAATACTTTTAAAATAATTTCAGTTACGTAGGTGTTTGGCACTGTTCTTCCAGTGATTATGCTTAGATAGTTATTGTGTTCATTTTGAAGGTATAATGGTTGTAACCATGAATCCGACAGCAAAGCTTCATGAAGACCCATGACGATCTTGCATTCTGAGTGTGTGTTGAAAACAAGCTATATTCTGTGAAACACCATCTGCTGTCTGATTCTTGTACTACAACAAGAAAGCTGCACACAGACGAGCAGTCTGGGGTCACAGTTCCTGACGATGAACGGTGGATGCCCCGGTTAAATAACCAGAGTGTCTTATTTATATACAAAATTATGATTGATCTTATTGAATAAGTGCAGCTTAGAGACAGGTGCGTTCTAAAGCCCAACAATTACGGTAATTTAGTTCATTATTGATAAAACAGCTTGACAAATCTCAGGAAAAACATGTAATATTGGATAATTTTCCTCGATAAATAAGCGAAGTATATTGTTTTTGTTTTATTTGTTTAACTGGGTTCTCTTTATCTACTGCCGTATTTTTCGGCATGTAAGTTGCAGTTTTTTGCTTAATTTGCATGTCCTGCGACTTATACGGCGATGCGACATATTTATGGATCCCCCCCCATATTTTTAGACCAATTTTTGGCTGAGATATAACCGTTTCCATTCATTCTGACTGAAAAAATTGAGCAGTACCACTTTATACAACTAGGGGCGCTAAAGAGCCCTCTAGGCTTTTGATGACTGCCGGTGTACCTGAATGTGTACGGATATTTTAGAGCAAAAAAAGTCTTGCTGGATGTACAGCGTGTGCGCGCACATCATGCTGCAATTTAAAGATAAAATTAAAGACTAAAAAAGCTAAGTCTGGTCCTCTGGACATTCAAAAAACAAAACAAAGCAAAAAAAACAAACTGTAGAAATGTTTCGTCTTTCGTCCGAAAGACTTCCTCAGTCTTATAAAATTAAAGTGTTTACCGGTAACTCCATTCCTGCCATCATCCTGGGAGGCTTGACCAAGCTTCAAAGCAGCTCTGCGCCGCCTTTGGGAGGAGTGGATGGTGGACGGAGAGCAACAGCTTCACGGCTACAGGACGGATGCGCCACACGACGTTCCAGCCACACGACGTTCCAGCAGGTCCTCGGATGGATGGATAAAGCGTGGACCTCAGTCACTAAAGAATCCATCCATGGGGGTTCAGGAAGGCCAGGATGTTTAGACATGGATGAGGAAGAGGAGGCAGTGCTCTGAGCTGCATCAACTACCTGTTACCTCAGGAGTTGGCAGAACTCTTCGCCATCGACACAGAGGATGAAGAATTCAACGGGGTTGAATAAAAATAAATAAATAGATGTTTCTGTCATCATTATGGGCGTGTGAGTGTGAAGTAATTTTAAAGCTGCTTTATTTCGTCGGCTTCATTTTGCCACGTTTTAACCGTCAAAGTGCATTTATTAAGAAAAGTTCAGCTGAGACACACTTTTACTCAGGCCCGGCGGCATGGGCGGGCATTGAGGGTCATTGCCCCCCCACAGAGTCAGCTTTGCCCCCCCTGGCTGGACGACGGGAAGTTTTTTATTTTTTATCTTTGAGTGTAACATCTTTCTATTTTTCCTATCTCTGTTTGTTAGTCATACAATTCAACCAATCAATGAAGCCAATGCAACATTCTAGCCAACTACAGTTCGAGGGGGGCGGGACCTTTAGGTTGGTTTTGGGGGCGGACTTCCGGTTAGATTCAAACGGCAACGCAACGGACGGTCGTCATCCCTGACTTATATTTTTATTCTTCAGGTCAGTACATGGTGAAAACACATCACAACTACGATGTAAGATGTTTACCTCTTATGTGACAGCACATATCACTGTGTTACGGTTTCTGTGCACCATTTTGCCAGTAGTTGCAAGTTTAAACAGTCACGTTAAATTTACAGTCTGCCAGCCCGCGCTGGGACTCATGAGGGAAAGTGAATAGAAAGATGTGATACTTTACTAACTCCGGTTTTTTGAGTTTTACTTTGTTTTTGTATGAATAATATTTAGACCACTAAGTGTAGGAACTGAGGTTAAAGGTGGAACAAGGCTAACTTAGATTCTGCAGTTGTTTTGTAAGTCTTGTCTTTTTATTTTGATCGGTGTTCAGTTAAAGTCAGTGTACATTTTTTTTTAGTTTTTAGTTTAGTTTATTCATTCATTTTATATATATTAAAAAAATAATACAACATTTCACATCAATAAAATATACATTTTATTTATACATAAATAAAATGAAGGGTGGCAGTAAGAAGAAAAAATCTTATTTTAACTGACCCCTCATTTTAATGCTTATACTGTATCAGTAAATATACTGACTGGACATTTTGCCACAGGTATGTTAATTTGGACTAATTAAACCGATAATTCTGTATTGTGTGAATAACTCTGCTATCTGAACATATTAAGATTTATTTTCTCTATGTTACAGTCTCTGTCATTCTGAAATAATTTGATGATCTGTCCATACTGCTCCGAGAGATCAGCAACAACCGGGCATTTGGAGCAGATCTGCGCGTTGAAGCAACAGGATTGTCGAGGAGCATGTCTGAGCCCAGCTTTAAATTCATTGCTGAGATGGTGCAAAAAATCCTTGCTTATCTTGATCCCCCAAACAAGATGTTGCAATCTGAAGACATGGGTCTGCTTACAGGTGAAAACATTTAAAGGGGACCACACATGCAAAATTCACTTTTTAATGTTTTTTTACTAAACTTTGGGTATTTACTTCATAAAAAAACAGTCCTTGTGCCAAAAAAATGCACCCAGTGGTTTATTTACTCTAAGTAGATTTATTTATTTTTGATAAATACACCAGGATTCACACTTCCTGCATTTATTGACGTCACAAGCCGCAGCCAAGCCGCAGCCAATCAGATCAAACCTGAGTCCAGCCCCTCACCTAGCAACCCCTGGTTAGGCTCAACCCACTTCTGTATTAAACACATGACTGTTGTTTTTCATGATTTCATCTCATCTTTTGTTTATATGTTCTTAATTTCATGTGTACAGCACTTTGTTGCAGCTGTGTTTTTTTAAATGGCTTTATAAATAAAGTATAATTGTTATTTTTATGTTTTAGTTCAATTTTTAGTGTATTTGCGATCGCTGCCAACGCGCAGCCGGTAAAAATTAAACGAGCGGACCACAGGCGGAAGGACCGGGTTCGACGGGACCCTCTTCCGGCGCGATGGAGCGGAGCTTCAACTGTACAGCCTTGCAGCAGCCTCGCAGCAGGCTCGCAGCAAGAGGACCTTCTCCTTACAGATTAATTTACGGGAGACACTTGGTGAACTTTGTGTTGTCTTCACTGGAACAGCGATAACTCCCAAAATCTCATCGCGTGCAACGAGCGGAGCTGGCGAAAACCGGAAGAGGAACAAGCTAACATTAGCTTCGGATTCGGGTGGTCTAATGCTAAAAGGAGCAGCAAACTGCGGCGCGCTCAGACGGGTTTCGGTAAGTTATCTTAAGCTAACACTAACAGTAAGTCAAATGAGTAATAAAAAAAGAGCTAATTTTAAAACAACAACACATTACAGATACTGGCTGTTACAGAGGGCGTGAACAGATCGTTGAAGGGCGTGGACTTCAAGAAACCGGTCGTTCAAAACGAAAGTTAAAAATGGCAGAATTAAAAAGGGTATAATTGATTATCTAATAATTATTTTGTGCATTAAATTGAAGGAATAGGGTCTGGATATCCCACAGAAATACCATAAAAATTTAAAAAATACATCTGAGGTCCCCTTTAACATTTATTTTTAATGCAGACTGTGCAAAAACGAAATCTGCTTATGAGCAAAATTATAGTGTTTAGGGGGTATTGTATTGTCTTATAGGTATCCAGCTCATCAGCAGTGCAATGACCTGTCTTCAGAATATCCGCACTGAGACAGAATTCCAGGCAATCCTAGCGCAGTGTGACATCACAACAAGGCCATCAAAGAGAAGATGTTCACAAAACTCTGCCTTTGCTGACTTTGTTGTTGAGGAAATAAGAACACCTGTAGATTGTAATAATGAAACAGAACTGCGCAGGATTTATTATAGTTGCATAGACTCAGTATGTGAGGAAATGAACAATCGCTTTGGGAAACATAATTGTGACCTGATGGAGGCACTCAATGCCCTGGATCCTGCGCAAGCCACCTTCTTGGATGTCAGCAAGGTGAAGCCCTTACTTGACCTCACCAAGACACCTGCTGTGGACTCTGAATTTGAGGTGGCCCGCAACTTCCTAGTGACACAAATGAAAGAGTCTTCTCCACCAGATGGGGAGAAGTGGACAATGAAACAGGTGATTAAGACTATAGGCAAAAGCTCAGTATTGTTTTTATTGTATTCAAAAATCTTGAAGCTACGATGCTCCTAATGATTAGCCTATACTATATTGTCATGGCATAGTCATGTTGGGCCTTTAAAGTAAACTGGTATATTTCAGCATCAGGCCTTCATAAAACTGTCATAAAAATCACACATCAAACCTAACATGATTTGAGATGAGAATTTATTGTTAAACATAATGTTTCATACAATTTATATTGTTATCTGGGGAATCATTCCAATTGTAATTATATTGATTTTAATCTTAATTCTTAATCCTTACAGATTTTGAAGCAGTTACAGAAGCCATTGGAAGCAATGCCTACTGTCTTTGCAGCCTTTAAACATGGCCTGACGTTTGGAGCCAGCACCGCATCATGTGAAAATTCGTTGTTGAAAAAAATGTGCCCCCTTGAAAAAATAGAATGCCCCCCCCTTTGAATTGTTTCTGCAGCCGGGTCTGCTTTTACTATGTCAGCAAACAAATATATTTTTAAGGTGTTTATCATGTTAAATTTTAAAGAGATTAAGGTTTCCGCATGCTGCGCGTGCACGTTTTGCAGATCCGACGTAGCAAAACTATTTAAAAACTATTTAAATCCAGCAGATTTGACCATTACGTTCATTTATTAAGGAAAAGCTCAGCTCCTCAGACACATCTTTACTATAATGTCAGCAAACAAATACATTTTTAGGTGTTTATCTTGTTAAATTTTAAAGAAATGCACCGTTTCCACTCGCTGCGGGTGCACGCTTGAGACAGCGAAACAAATTTTTAAATTCAGCTGATTTGACCATTACATTCATTTATTAAGGAAAAGTTCAGCTCAGACACATCTTTGCTATAATTTTCAGCAAACAAATAATTTTTTTAAAGTGTTATTCATGTTAAAGTCCTTCCGTGCACGCTCCTGTGGCCATTTGGCAGCCAATCCACTTTTGGAAAAACACCGGCCCACATTTCCGGGTTGTCAGCGGTGACGCGTAACATACGCGACGCGTCAGTGGTGACGCATAATAGATGCGACGTATACGGCGGTGCAACATGTTTATGGATTTTTCCACTTCATTGGACATAATTGGACTGATGCGACGTGTACGGCGGAACATATGTATGTCCCACCACGCTCTCTGAGGTCAGCAGACCAGATGGTAAATGGAGCTTATTTATATAGCGCTTTCCAGCCCCCTGTGAGGAGCCGCAAAGCGCTTTACAATACCAGCCATCCACCCATTCATTCAGACATTCATACACTGTTAGTGGTAGTCTGCCTTGCAAGGCGCCATCCAGACCTACCGGGAGCAACTCTGGGTTAAGTGTCTTGCCCAGGGACACAACGACACATGGTGGGCGGATGCGGGATTCGAACCTCCAACCTTCCGATCAGGGGTCGACTGCCATTACCACTACACCACGGCCGCCCAAATGCCCAAATCCAGATGCTTCTTTTAGTTCCAGAAACCTGTCGTAAGCTCAGAGGTGACAGGGCTTTCTCTGTTGCAGGTCCAAGACTTTGGAATGAGTTGTTACTGCGTATCAGGCAGGCTCCCACACTCACAGTCTTTCTAGCTTGAAAACCCACTTATATTCTCTTGTCTTTAACATGGTGTGATTTGTTTTGATCCTCTGTACTATACAGTGTTGGCCATTTTCGTTAGTCTCTGCTGCTATTTGTATCTTTATTTTAATTTTATGTTTTCCTGTCCGCTGTGCTTGTTTGTTTCTACTGTACAGCACTTTGGTTGGCCTTGTTGCTGTTTTAAGTGCTCTATAAATAAATTGGTATGGTATGATACTTTTACGACTTGTGTGAAAATCTGATGATGTTTTAGGTCATTTTTATGCAGAAATTTAAAAAGTTTTAAATGCTTTATAAACTTTCAAACAACACTGTAGTGAATATAAAGTTATAATTGTGCCTGATGTTCATGTTTCCAGTGTTCCCTGCAGATGTTCAGCAGATGGTGCTGGTTAAAGAAGCAGCTCTTGAAGTACGGATGCTTGGTGTGGACCAACAGGATCCAGATATCCTCAACATAAAGGAGGAAGAGGAGCAACTGTGGACCAGTCAAGAGGTAGAGCAGTTTTGTGTGAAAAAGGAGACTGATGACACTGGGTTTGCATTCACTGCTGTTCCTTTGAAGAGTGAGGAAGATGAAAAGAAACCTCTGTTTTTACAGCTTTATCAGCACCAAGTAAAAGAGGAAGATCTTCCAACCAGCAGCTCAGTTGACCAGATGAAAACAGCAACTGGTGGAGAGGACTGTGGAAGAGCAGAGACTACCAGGAACCCAGATCTAGATACTTATGGAGATGATTGCAGCTCTTCAGAGACTGAAGTCAGTGAGGAATCTGAGGATGATGATGACGATGATGTACATGACTCTGACTCTCAGCTAAAAGACTTATCAGACTATGGATCAGAACCTGAAGACAGTGACAAAGACTGGAAGGAGAGCAGAGCTCCTGAGTCAGACGTACACACTGTCAAGAAGTCTTGCAGCTTCAGTGAGCATGGGAAACAATTTCACAAGACAAGTCAGTCAGTGATGTCTTCAGGTTGTTTGGTTATCAAGGAATGTTTTGAAGTGAAGAAAACTGGAGGCTCAGTCAAGAAAAAACAGTCAAAACAGAACTCATTTAATTGTGAAGACTGTGGAAAAAAATTTAACTTAAAAGGTAATCTACAAAAACACATGATAGTTCACACAGGACAGAAACCATTTGCTTGTGATCTTTGTGGACAAAGGTTTGGACAGAAGTCAAATTTAAACACACACATGATAGTCCACACAGGACAGAAACCATTTGCTTGTGATCTTTGTGGACAAAGGTTTGGACAGAAGTCATATTTAAACAGACACATGATAGTCCACACAGGACAGAAAGCATTTGCTTGTGATCTTTGTGGACAAAGGTTTGGACAGAAGTCACATTTAAACACACACATGATAGTTCACACAGGACAGAAAGCATTTGCTTGTGATCTTTGTGGACAAAGGTTTGGACAGAAGTCAAATTTAAACACACACATGATAGTCCACACAGGACAGAAAGCATTTGCTTGTGATCTTTGTGGACAAAGGTTTGGACAGAAGTCAACTTTAAACACACACATGATAGTTCACACAGGACAGAAAGCATTTGCTTGTGATCTTTGTGGACAAAGGTTTGGACAGAAGTCAACTTTAAACACACACATGATAGTTCACACAGGACAGAAAGCATTTGCTTGTGATCTTTGTGGACAAAGGTTTGGACAGAAGTCAACTTTAAACACACACATGATAGTTCACACAGGACAGAAAGCATTTGCTTGTGATCTTTGTGGACAAAGGTTTGGACAGAAGTCAACTTTAAACACACACATGATAGTCCACACAGGACAGAAAGCATTTGCTTGTGATCTTTGTGGACAAAGGTTTGGACAGAAGTCAACTTTAAACACACACATGATAGTCCACACAGGACAGAAAGCATTTGCTTGTGATCTTTGTGGACAAAGGTTTGGACAGAAGTCATATTTAAACACACACATGATAGTTCACACAGGACAGAAAGCATTTGCTTGTGATCTTTGTGGACAAAGGTTTGGACAGAAGTCAACTTTAAACAGACACATGATAGTCCACACAGGACAGAAAGCATTTGCTTGTGATCTTTGTGGACAAAGGTTTGGACAGAAGTCACATTTAAACACACACATGGGAATCCACACCAGAGGAAAGCAGTTTAGCTGTGAATAATAACCCTTGTTTTTTTCTTTCTAATCACATACTGTATATCATGAAATTCAGATTTTTATATTTGTCCAGTAGATGGTGCTTCAGTCTCACTTCACTAAGAGACCTTCTGTAAACGTCTAGTTGAACTTACCCCAGAAGAGTTACGTGTTTCACGGCTAGAGTCGCTGAGGAGTCTTGCCTCCATGGTGGATGACTGGTACAGCTAAACACACAGTAAACGGTTAAAATGTGCTGCAAACACAGGAATGATGCAAACTCCAAAACGAAAAAGAAATGCAACAGAAATTATCTGCATTCACATAAAATAGATGAAGAAACACACAATCAGAAAAACAAATGCAAAGTAAAAATGCTGCAAATTACTCCGTAGCAAATACCGAAAACAATAAAAACACCAAAACAACTGCAAATAAGATCAAAGTCAAAGTCAACTTTATTGTCAGAACTGCAATATGTACAGGACATACACAGGACCGAAATTGCGTTTCTCTCAGTCCCTCGGTGCAACAGTAACCATCTAAACACTAAACACTAAAACATTTAATAAACATAAGCATAAAATAGTAGCCTGGCCCTCGCCTTCCTGCACAGCTCCGCTCAATTCTCATTTCCCTTCACTGCACAGTCTGGGACTTCTCCCATCCACAACCATTTCTCCGGTAGATTTTTGTTCGGACCAATCAGAGAGCAGAAGGCGGAGTTTTGAACGACGTCGACTGACGTCGTCATTCAAAATGGCTGCCGCCACGAAGGAATTTTCAATAAAACAAGGTAAAAAACTATTATTTCTCTGCTGAGAAAAAATATATTTCATAGCTGACGTTATATCAGAAGTGTTCCTGAGCAATCAGAGAGCAGAAGGCGGAGTTTTGAACGATGTCGACTGACGTCGTCATTCAAAATGGCTGCCGCCACGAACGAATTTTCATCAAAACAAGGTAAAAAACTATTATTTCTCTGCTGAGAAAAAATATAGTTCATAGCTGACGTTATATCAGAAGTGTTCCTGAGCTTAACAGTTCCTAAATCAATTCACGAAATGGTCAAATCTGCTGGATATTAAATAGTTTCGGTTTGATATTTTCCAAACAGCCTCGGGTGCGCTACGAAAATAAATGATAAAAAATCGAATTTTATCTCAAATGTTTCATCTAGGCCAACAGTCAGTAAATTAAAGACATATAATTACACACTGGTGGCAGAAAAAATATCCACCGAGTGGTTTCTGAGCAATTTATCTGATAGCCTGGACCTCGTCAGGCTAAACTAACAAAACTCTGCCTCCTGTTCTCTGATTGGTCCATTCAAAAATCTCCAGGAGAAATCGTTGTCTATGGCAGAGATGCCAGACCCTAGTCCAAAGCGAAGTGAAGGACAAGGGTCTGGTTTAAACCAGGCTAATAAAATAGTAAAAAAGTGTAATACTGTCTTGAGTTTTTTCATAATAGTATAAAAGTATGAAAATTTACACCAACACTGAAACACCAAACACCCAATGAACATAAGCATAAAATGAAATAATAAAAGTGTAATACTGTCCTGAGTTTTTGCATAGTAGTATGAAAAGTATAAAAACGTAAATCTATAAAATAAACTGAAGTTTCTAGCGTTGACATTTGCAAAGAGTGGCACAGCAGCATATAAGTTGATGTACACAGTATATGTATGAGGTAGTTGATGTTGGTATAGAGGCAAAGTGGCATATGAAGTAAGGCACATAAGGCACATTTGGCATCCTTAGATAAGGCTAGTCAGAGAATGCTGTATATGTATCTGCAGTAGTGTAGATAAAAGTAGTGTAAATGTAAACAGTAGTAATAAATGTAAAGCAGTAGTAATAAATGTAAACAGTATTAATAAATGTAAACAGTGAATGTAAACAGTAGTATGACTATAGGCAGTAATGTAATACAAACATTAGTGCAAATATGAGAAGTAGTGCAAACTGAATGAACACATGACCGAGAGTTTAGTGAATAACCCGTTTGATGACACAGAGTCCAGTGATAAGATGCACTCTAAAAAAAAAAAAGGAAGTTCAGCAGACCACTACAGCGGCTTGACCACCAAGTGAAATAAAAGATAATTTTTACAAAGAGAGAAAGCTGCTATGTAGTGATTCAGACGGGGTTCTCTAATACACCTTCGTCTCTTTGATATGTCCCAGTGAACACTATTTTATTACATTATTTTGAATCAAAACACAATAAGTCATATCAAAACACAATAAGTCATAAGAGACTCTCTTATTCCTCTATTTTTGTGTTAATGAATAACCTTGTGTTACATGTATAAGCATGTTTGATAGTCAAAGACTGTTTAATTCAAACTGTTTAATTCAAGTTGGAAATCCAATGTTATTTCAAAATGATCACTTCTTCATATGATGAATCAAACGTTGAAAGTGAATTAATGTCAGACTGAACTCGATCAGTTTTGTTAGAAGTTAGAACACAGTTTTAATTCGTTGTTTTATGAAGCTGGCTCCAGTCTAATCTGTTTCTCTGTCTTCATTCTAAACAACTTCTTCTCTGTTCTAAAAACTGATCTTCACCTATCCGAGTGACCTTCATCCACTGGTTTGTTTGGACCAATCAGAGAAGAACAACAAGTCACTGATCTCAGATCCTTCCTTAAAGTTCTAAGCTGTTGCTGGAACTGACGTAGTTTGCTGAGGACCTCAATACCATGATGAGGTTCCCCAAAGAGCTGAATGAACACCAGTCACACGCTAAGGACTCGTCATTCAGTTAAAAGATTTATAACATGCCTGTTATAAATCTATTTCCAGCTGTGAAAAGCTTCACTTTATTGACATTCCTTTAAGGAACGTCTTATCTTGAAAACAACACCAGGAGCTGCCGTTACTTTCGGTTCAAGTCAAGGCGCACGTCTGGAGACGCTGAGAATGGTAAACGAACTGACCAGTTGGACCAACTGGGGACTGACCATCTTCACAAGGTAAGAAGTCGTCATATGATTTACCAAGAGTACCAACGTGTAGCCGAGATCAGCCGGAGAGCTGCCATGTTTCTGGTTAAAATACGTCAAGATAATACCTCTCCTCATCCTCCATTTTCTTCCTCCTCCATTTTTCTCTTCACTGAAACTTTCTTACTTTAAGTAACTAAACTTTAAGTTATTGTGCCAGCAGAGATATAAGTTATTAAAACCCATAACTTTATTCTGTTGTTCCTATGAAATTACGGACGCGTATTTCATCTGTGCTGAAGTTAATTTATAGGAAAAATAATCAACCAATCATGTACAAATATGTGATGTAATTTATAATTATGTTAAATAAATGGTGCAGTCCTGCTGTACCAACGTAAGTTTAATGTTTCCCGTGAATTACATCTGGTCAAGGTATAGAATTATTTGTATTAAGCTGAAAATGAGAGAACTCAGTGAGGTGAGGTGCGGACGTGTGGAATGAGCTGCTGCTGAAAAACTCTATACTTGTGCGTGAGTATTATGATAAAGCTTTGGTAAGTCCATATTTATTTAAATAAACTATATAACTAAATGTAAGATCATTTAAAAAGGTATTAAAAATTTGATAACCGATCTTTTCTCCCCCCATTATTTCCACAAACTGGACGTGGAAACGTCGGAGAGCCTTGAGTTGTTTATCGACGATTATTTTGAAAGGTTTGTCATGAGCGACCCTAATGTAACATCCGGTGCGGGTAGCGATTCGGCTAACACGAGCGGTAGCGGTGGCGAGTCGAAGCCGAATGCTAAACGGTACCGAGAGGGAAGCTCAGATAGCGTTTCGGAACCTTCGGTGGATAATTCAGGCTTCGTGACGATTCTGGAGTCAATTGATAAAAAGCTGTCTAGCTTGGATGCCCGGCTAGCGTTAGTAGAGGAGCTACAGAAGGAAGTAATGGGGTTAAAACAATCACTGGAGTTCACCCAGGAACAGGTAGCATCTCTAGCTAATGAAAACATTGAGCTAAAGGTAACAGTTGGACAGCTTAAAGATCAGATGTTGCAACTTTCCGGGGATAATAAAAAATTTAAAGAGTCAGTATTAGATATCCAAGCCAGAAGTATGCGGGATAATGTTATTTTCTCTGGGATTCCGGAGGGGGCGGAGGAAAATCCGGAGGCCTTGGTTCGGGACTTCTTTCAAAAACAGCTAAAGTTGCCGAGTGAAACCATTAAAGCAATTACTTTTCATCGAGTTCACCGCCTCGGTGCTAAACGGCCTGGGAACACTAGACCGCGCCCGATAATAGCTAAATTCGAACATTATAAACAAAAGGAACAGGTTAAAAGCCGAGGTAGGGAACTACGTGGGACACATTTTAGTATGAACGATCAATATCCTGCAGAAATCCTGAGCAGAAGGAAAGTACTATTCCCGATAAGAAAGAAAAATATAAGCGAAGGAATAAGAGCTAACATCTCCGTGGATAAACTCTATATAAACGGTCAGCTGTTTAGAGATCCAGAAACTACTCCTTGGCTTTATTAGCCATATGATCAAGGTAAGAACTATATCGGTTGCTAATATTGATTAATATTATTAAATATAGTATTTGTTAATATTACTTACCAGATATATTTAATTTTTTTTCAGCACAGCTCGGTGGTGGGACACACTCAGATAGTGGTGATACACAAGGTGGGATGACACTTGATGTGGTAAGAGGGTGTTTTTGTTGTTTTTTCTTATCTGAATTATGTTTCCATGTATATCATTTCTCTTTGTTTTCTTGTCTATATTTTTCTAACTCAACAATTATCAGCGCACAAGCACAAGGGTTCACACACGTCTTTGTATATCCATACAATTACTTTATGAATGAAAACTTCCCTGATTCATTTTCAAAAGAAACAGCAATTACTTTATTTAAAAATCATATATAGTTATTCATTAAGGGATATGTTTTTGTCTGGATATATTACTATCTTATATATTTCAGATAATGGGTGTGGTTTAGCTATATTATCATTAGCACAGGTATGGGTACCTTAGGGTTTGTCACATGGAACATTAATGGAGCCGGTAGCCAACGTAAAAAATATAGAATTTTTAACCAGATTAAAAGATTAAAGGCAGATGTTGTATTACTCCAAGAAATTCATAAATTGGCATCAACTGTGGAGGAGCTTAAATCTTCAGAGTTTCCTAATGTATTCTCAGCATGTTATAATTCAAGACAAAGAGGGGTGGCAATTTTAATAAATAAAAATGTTAACTTCACAGTATTAGATCAGGTTATAGACCCGCACGGTAGATATATAATATTAAAGTTATCAATATTTAGACAAAATTATTGTATTGTTAGCATATATGGACCGAATGTAGACGACGCAGCTTTTTTTCATGATTTTTTTTCCACCCTATCAAATCACATGGATTCCTCACTGGTGATGGGAGGTGATCTCAACTTTGGTTTAGATGACAAATTAGACAGACTGAATGCAGCGGGAACTCAACGCAGTTGGCAATCTATAAATATAGTTAAACAGTATATGAATGATTATGGGCTCTGCGATGCATGGCGTTGTTTTCACCCTGATAGCAAAGAATATTCATTCTTTTCACATGTGCATCACTCATATTCTCGTCTAGATTATTTCATAGTAAGCAATTCATTGATGACAAACATTTCAGACACTAAGATACACCCTATTGCTGTCAGCGATCATGCACCAGTTACTGTAAATTTAGATTTAAAAAAAACAACAACAAAAAATATAAATTGGAGATTAAATACATCACTGCTACAAGAAGAAGAATTTTTGCAATATTTTAAAAAAGAATGGGCATCGTATCTAGAGTTTAATGACTTGCCAGGAACTTCAGCATGTACACTTTGGGAGGCTGAGAAAACAGTCATGAGAGGTAAAATAATATCCTATTCAACAAATAAAAAGAAAAAAGAAAATAAACGTATTGATGAATTAGAGAAATCCATTAAATTGTTAGAAGGTCTACAACAGGGGTGCTCACACTTTTTCAGCATGCGAGCTACTTATAAAAAAACCAAGTCCAAAAGATCTACCCAATACAAAAATGCAAAACATATAATTATCTTCAAATGTATTAAGGATTCTTTTTATGTACAATGTACCTATGTTGATGTACCTTGCATAACTGAATAAGCAAATATTGCACAACACATGTAATAAATCAGGGGTCACCAACGTGGTGCCCATGGGCACCTGGTCGACCGTAGGGACCAAATGGGGTGATGGTGACGCAATATAGATTTTTTAAATTTTATTTTAAAAATATATGGTAGAAATATAACAGAGTTGTTAAGTTTCCCCGCCCGCTCCAGGTCTCTGAGGTCAGATAGCTCCTGCTCTCTGTTCCACGGACAAAATATAAACGTTGGGGTGACCGTGCCTTTTCTGCGGCCGCACCTCTACTCTGGAATACGCTCCCGCTTGAGCTACGTCAGATTACTGAACTTGGCCTTTTTAAATCGAAGCTTAAGACTTTTTTATTCCAACTGGCTTTTAGTAATTAAATATGTGGTGACATTTCTGGTTTTATTTTTGCTATTATGTTGTGTTTTCTTGATTTTTAATCTGTTGTCTTTTACTGTACTGCACTGTTTTTTGTTAAGCACTTTAGTCACCATCACCGTGGTTGTGTAAAGTACTATACAAATGCATAAATGAAATGAAATGAAACTGATCCCCACCCCCTTCTTTATAAGAATCTGGTCTTTTACTTTAATAAATGTAAAAAAAAAATCATTAGATATTTTTTACTTTAATAAATGTCATTTCTAAAAGCCCCCTCCAGCAAATCTAAAGTGGTCCACAGGCCACCAGTTGATAACCACAGTTGTAGCAGGTTGTTATGGCTCCGGACACGTTTAATTTAGTGAACAAAGGCATAAAAATGTCTCTTTTGGTACGGAGAGATTTACAGCGGTGTATTTTACCGACTGTCCCTGAACGCAGCGCGAAAGTGTGTTATGCAAACGCTCGCGCTGCGGGACAGGGAAACGTGCAGAGAACAGAGAGTAGTCAAGGAGGTTATTCTGTATGAAAAGTGTCTCGTATGATTTTAATAATAAAGCCACGTCAGCTCCCAACCAGTATGTTTAAGCGTGCAGAGAAACATCACAGCGTCACTCACCCGGAAGATGGTGGGGGCGTTTCGCTTTGAAGTTGCTGCTGTCCGAACAGGGATTTTAGTTCCTCCACCTTTCTCTTTCTCAGCTGGCTTTTCGGTGGGAAGTCCATGTCGTATTTTCCATGAACAGTCCGAAATCTGATTGTTTTCGCTTAGTATGTTTTGCTGCGTTCAACTTCCACCTTCGCGCCATTGTTTTTAGAAGCTGCATGAGCGTGACCTAAAGCTCTCATCTGATTGGTTGCCGTGAATGTCAATCAAGGGGCGGGATGTTTTCAGTTGTCATCTGATTGGTTGCCCTGCATGTCAATCAAGTAACGGGATGTTTCATTGGCTGACAATTTTTTAATGTCACGCTGTGGGAAAAATAAAATAAAAAATAATGTCACGCTGCGATCGACCAGTAATGCCTCCGCGATCGACCGGTCGATCGCGATCGACGTAATGAGCAGGTCTGGTCTACAAGGTGAGGAAACACAGCAAAAGCTACGCAAATTAAAATTAGAACTAAATGAATATATTGATAAGAAAAATAAATTCTTGATACAAAGACTTAGATTAGATCATTTTGAATACGGTAATAAATCAGGGAACTTTTTAGCTAATCAACTCAAATTAAACAAAGAAAAAACATCTATATATGGTATTAAAGATGAAAATGGAAATATATTTTATGATGAGGGAAAAATAAACGATGTTTTTAAAGATTTCTATAAAACTCTATACACTCCACAAATAAATCCATCTAACGAGGATATTAATGAATTCTTGGAGAAAGTAACACTTCCAAAACTAGATATTAGTCAGTCATCAAAACTAGACTCACCATTAACATCCGATGAGCTCCATGAAGCAATTAAAAGCATGCCTAATAAGAAATCTCCAGGTCCTGATGGCTATCCAGTGGAATTCTATAAAGTATTCTGGGATATACTGGAACCGATATTCTATAGAGTGCTACTTGAGTCAGAAGGAAATGGCAGGCTACCAACACATATGAATTCAGCTAACATTAGTCTCTTATTAAAATCAGGCAAAGACCCAGTATTACCTACCAGTTATCGTCCAATTTCTCTTATTAATGTAGATGTTAAAATAATTTGTAAAGTCTTATCAAAAAGACTAGAGAAGATAACTCCTGTTATTATACATCCAGACCAAACCGGATTCATAAAGGGAAGACACTCGAACACAAACACTCGCAGATTATATAATGTAATAGAGTATTCGTATTTTAAAAATATTGAAACAGCTATTTTTTCTTTAGATGCTGAAAAAGCTTTCGATAGAGTAAATTGGAATTTTTTATTTGCTACCTTAAATAAATTTGGTTTTGGGAATTACTTCATTAACTGGTTAAAAATATTATATAGTTCACCAACAGCGTGCGTCAGGACAAATAATCAATTATCTTCAAGCTTCTGTTTACAGAGGGGCACCAGGCAAGGTTGCCCACTTTCACCAGCATTATTTGCTATTTTTATTGAACCTTTAGCAGCAGCAATAAGGCAAAGTGCTGATATTAAAGGAATAAAGGGTAGAAACATAGAACATAAAATTAGTCTTTATGCTGATGATGTTTTGCTTTTTCTTGAGAACTCAGGAAACTCAATATCTAATGTTATCAAGTTAATAAACTCATTCTCAAAAGTTTCTGATTACTCTATAAACTGGACAAAATCTACAGTTCTTCCAATAAATTGCGTGTTTAATAATTCTCTTAATGAAAGACTGCAATCAGGTAACATTAAATATTTAGGTGTTAATATCTCTCCTAGATTAGAGGATTTAATAAAATTAAATCATATCCCATTATTAAAGAAAATTGAAGACGATCTTACTAGATATGGAGATCTCTACCCATATCACTTATGGGAAGAGTTGCCTCAGTAAAAATGATGGTGCTGCCGAGAATAAATTATTTATTCTACAGTTAAAGGGGACCACACATGCAAAATTCACTTTTTAATGTTTTTTTACTAAACTTTGGGTATTTACTTCATAAAAAAACAGTCCTTGTGCCAAAAAAATGCACCCAGTGGTTTATTTACTCTAAGTAGATTTATTTATTTTTGATAAATACACCAGGATTCACACTTCCTGCATTTATTGACGTCACAAGCCGCCAGCCAATCAGATCAAACCTGAGTCCAGCCCCTCACCTAGCAACCCCTGGTTAGGCTCAACCCACTTCTGTATTAAACACATGACTGTTGTTTTTCATGATTTCATCTCATCTTTTGTTTATATGTTCTTAATTTCATGTGTACAGCACTTTGTTGCAGCTGTGTTTTTTTAAATGGCTTTATAAATAAAGTATAATTGTTATTTTTATGTTTTAGTTCAATTTTTAGTGTATTTGCGATCGCTGCCAACGCGCAGCCGGCAAAAATTAAACGAGCGGACCACAGGCGGAAGGACCGGGTTCGACGGGACCCTCTTCCGGCGCGATGGAGCGGAGCTTCAACTGTACAGCCTTGCAGCAGCCTCGCAGCAGGCTCGCAGCAAGAGGACCTTCTCCTTACAGATTAATTTACGGGAGACACTTGGTGAACTTTGTGTTGTCTTCACTGGAACAGCGATAACTCCCAAAATCTCATCGCGTGCAACGAGCGGAGCTGGCGAAAACCGGAAGAGGAACAAGCTAACATTAGCTTCGGATTCGGGTGGTCTAATGCTAAAAGGAGCAGCAAACTGCGGCGCGCTCAGACGGGTTTCGGTAAGTTATCTTAAGCTAACACTAACAGTAAGTCAAATGAGTAATAAAAAAAGAGCTAATTTTAAAACAACAACACATTACAGATACTGGCTGTTACAGAGGGCGTGAACAGATCGTTGAAGGGCGTGGACTTCAAGAAACCGGTCGTTCAAAACGAAAGTTAAAAATGGCAGAATTAAAAAGGGTATAATTGATTATCTAATAATTATTTTGTGCATTAAATTGAAGGAATAGGGTCTGGATATCCCACAGAAATACCATAAAAATTTAAAAAATACATCTGAGGTCCCCTTTAAGTAGACCATGGTTTAAGTCCCTGGACTCTTCTATATCTAAATTCCTTTGGAAAAATAAAACTCCACGTATTAGTTTAAAAACATTACAGAAATCTAAAGATACCGGAGGATTAGAACTTCCAAACTTTTATTACTACTATTTAGCCAACAGGTTACAATATATATCAAAGTGGTTAAAACCGAACGCACTAGATGAAACTTGGATAGATATAGAACAAACTTTATGTAATAATATTAGGATTTCAGATCTACCATTTATCAGTACAGATTTAAAAAGACATGTCTGCTTTAAGAGCATCAATATTGGCTCATCTCTGACAGCATGGTGGGAGTATCTGAAAATGACAAAGTCTTCACTACTCCCATGCAGACATACACCTCTCTGGAACAATCCTGACATTCAACAAGAAAATAATATGTTAAATTTCTCAGGTTGGAGAATGAAAGGTATTGAATGTCTGGATCACATATTTGAGGGTATAGACTTTATTCCATTTAATAAATTAATAATACAATATGGCATTGATAATAAATATTTCCTACAATACCAACAAATTAAGTCAATTGTAAAAAAGAAATTTAAGCTTAATAAAACAGTGTTGGAAACACCAACATGTGTGTTAGAGTTTATTAATTTTCAACCACCCAAATTATTATCTAAAATATACAAAAAATTGTCTAGAATCGATGACTCGATAGCACTACCTGTTGAAAAATGGGAGTCAGATTTATCAATCAACTTTGAACAAAAAATTTGGTCTCAAGTATGTTCAAATACTTTTAAATTGACTAGAATCTCCAATTTACAATTAATACAATATAAGGTTCTCTATAGAGTACATTATACAGGTCAGCGAATGTTTAAGATGGGCTTTATACCATCTAACAAGTGCTCACAGTGCATAAGTAATACACCTGATGATTATATTCACGCGCTCTGGTTCTGTCCACCCGTTCAGAGGTTCTGGGTACAGGTATGTGAAGACTTGTCTAAATGTTTGAAATTTAATATCCCACTCTCTCCATCTGTTTGCTTATTGGGTATCTTTGAAGATGTTATACTAGAAAAAAATACATCCTATATGCTTTTCACTGCCTTATGCATCGCAAAGAAAACCATACTCGTAAATTGGAAAAATAAAAATAATCTTAGCATTAATCAGTATAAAAATCTTCTGTTAGATCATATTAGTCTTGAAACAGCATCTGCCGACACATTGGATCAATCTATTTGGCACTCTTTGATCGGTTCCGTTACGTAGTGAGGGTGGGGGGTCTGGGATGTGGCCTTGTGGGGCATTGGGACTGGAGGGGGAGGTTGGGGTTTGGGGCACCGGGGGGTTGGGGCTGCTTGGGCGGGGAGGACCCTGTCTTCGACCTGGGGAGGACCGGGGGGGTTCTGGGGGATATCTGCTAGGGGCGGCATGCGGGCCCTCGGGTGGTCGGTGGCGGCAGTCATGGGTCGCCGGTCGGTGACCCGGCTGTGCTGGGGTGGTTTCGGGGCGGGTGCCGGGGGCTTGGGACTCTGGGGACGTGTCGTCCCCGGGCTTGGGCCTGGTGGGGATCGGGGATCGTGGGCTCTGGTGGGCGGGTCGCCGGGCATGGGCTGACTGGCGCTCTGGTGCCCGGCTCTGGCCGGGGGCCCTCGGCTCGCTGGTGGGTTGGGGGTTCATATGCTGGGGGGTGGGTGTCTGGGGGCGTGACTGGTGGCCGATGGGAGGGGGCGGGCAAACCCAGCCTGGGTGTCTAATGTGTTATGTGTTCTGAAAGTTGTTAATATGAAGGGTGGGTGTAGTATTTCTTCTGGGGTGGGGATTGAGTGGATGTCCTTGATGATGGTCTTGGACTATGCTTGGCCGGTGTGCGGGCCCTGGTTGGGGCCTGTTCTTGGTGCTTCCTGGCTCTGTCGGCGGTTGGGCGGGCGCTCTTGGCCGTGTCGTCCATGTGGGATTTTGTGTCCTCTAGGGCGGCGGGCTGACTGCGGTTCGCAGGGGTCACGGCGGCCCTGGTGGGTGTGGGCTGTTGGTTCTGCTGTTGGCGGCCCTCGGGGCCGTGTCCCTCTCTGGTCTTGGCTCAATGGCCTGGCGGTCGGAGAGGTGTTTCTTTTTCCTCGCTCCTTGGGTGGACCTTGGCGAGCTGGGGGGGTACGCAGGGTCAGCGGGGGAGCTGACTCGCTGTGGGAGCACTGTTCCTGCAGATATTTTTCTCCCCATCCCTCAACACGCACCTCCGCCCTCTTCATCTTAAATTAATACATGTAGGGAATTTGAGTCTCGGGTGTGCTGCAATGGTTCTACATCTCTGTTGTTCAGAACACCTGGGACTCAATTTTATATACACTTTAGACATTCATTCATAAACTTCTTCATAAAAGTCACATATAGGGAATGGATTGAGCACTATGGCTATGGGTGGCGGGATGACACCAATCTCACCCCCATGCCTATGCTCACTCAACATTATGCATTTAGACAATTAGGGCTTGGGTTAGAGTTGGAGTGGAGGGGAAACTGGTACAATGCCAGCCTTTGCTCCTTCTCTTTCCTTTTTAAGTACACTTTAGAACAACACTCACCAACAGTACATTTGGGGACGGGGGTGTGTGTGTCGGGGTCTTGATTTGTTAATTTCAATTTTATTTATTTATGTATTTATTTATATATATATATATTATTTATTTATTTTTCTCTTACCCCCCTGGTTGCCTGGCGGACATTCTGGGGGTGGGCCGTCAGGGGTTGTGCTGGGGTGTGGGGGGGTTCGGGGCCTGCGGGTTTGCCGTGGGCGGGACTGGCAGTGCGCTCCCCCTGGGGCTGCTTGGGCTCGAGTGTCCTGCCCTGTCCTGTCGGCGGGGCGCGGGGTGGGCCGGATCTTGGATGTCTGCTACTCTCCACCCCAGAATGAATGGGCCTACCTCCTGGGTTTGGATGTGGGCTGCCCCATGTAGGGAGCAGGTACATGTCTTGGACCTGGGGGGTATAGAGTGTGCTTCGGGATTATGATTGGAGCGTGTCGTTATTGTTTGTCTTTCTATGACTGAGGGTGAGGATGAGGGTGGGTCTGAATGAGTGTGTCTGTGTATGAATGTTTAAGTGTCAGGCTGGGACTTGGACTGCCCCCTCTCTGATACTTCTGAGGCTACCTAGTGTCGCGCTCCTGCCACGTGGCCCCCTGGTGGGTGTTCCTCTGCCTGCGGGCGTGCTTGGGACCCTCACTATCTGGGGCTGGGCGCTTGGGCGTTGGTCGGCTCGGCCTGGTGGCTGCCTGGTGGGGCTCGGGTCCTCTGGTCCTGTCGGGTCTGGGCCTGAGGGGTGGGCGTCCCCGGTGCCCGAGCATCGGTGTCCGGCCCTGGGGCTACATCGGTGCAGCGGGCTCTGGCGGGGGCCTGTGTATTTGTCGCTGTTGACCCCGGGGGGTCATTGTGTGTGGTCCCTGGTGGGGTTCGTCCGGTTCTTCCCCTTGGTCGGATCTGGGGAGTGGACGAGTGGCTCGTCCTGTTCGGGTGGTCCTGGGGACTCTGGGCTCGGGGTCCTTCCTGGGGTCTTGGGCTTTGATCGCCCTTTCGTCTGTCTCGGGCTTTGGGGGGACAGATCTCTGATGCTTCACAATCGCTACTAAATGTTCTATTGGAGGAACCTTATTCACTTATGCATGCTCACAACCACACACAAATGGATGCAGGGATGTATATGTAGATATATGTAGATGGGTATATAAATGAATATAAATATATATGTATGTATACTGTATATATATTTGTAGGTATGGGTATGTTTATATATAGAAATCTAATGCAAGGTCATGAATATTATCAGTCTTTATGCTTGTATGTTTCGTTGCTGTGTTCTGTCATGTGCTTTGCAGGATTGTGGACGGAGGTTTGGTGTGTTTGCCTTGTGCTCTTTTTGTGGATAATTGTTGTTTTGTTGTCTCACTTTCTCTTTTCTTTCTTTCTCTCTATTAAAAAAAATAAATAAATAAATAAAATAAATAAATAAAAAAAAAAAAAATACATATTGGAGTGAGAGGATGGCTATAAGGTGTGAAGGGAGGCCATCTATAAATGGGAAAAAAAAAAAAAAGAAAATGATAGAACTCGTTTAATTAATGATGTATTTTTGTGTCAATCTAAACCCTGCCAATTTATACATCTAAAATATAGGTAAGTCAGCAAACTGACCCCTTCCTATATTACTACAGCTATAATCTTAAGGGTGTAGTGAGATAGACCCCTCATCTCTGTCCTGGGTTTGCACCTTTTCACATCTCTCTGAAACTCTGAGTGGTACACTGCTCTTGAGGCTCTCAAGGGTGCAAGCGGACACTATTTTATTACATTATTTTGAATCAAAACACAATAAGTCATAAGAGACCTCTTATTCCTCTATTTTTGTGTTAATGAATAACCTTGTGTTACTTGTAAGCATGTTTGATAGTCAAAGACTGGTTAATTCAAACTGTTTAATTCAAGTTGGAAATCCAATGTTATTTCAAACTGATTCTCACTTCTTCATATGATGAATCAAATGGTGAAAGTGAATTAATATGTCAGACTGAACTCCTCAGTTTTGTTAGAAGTTAGAACACAGTTTTAATCAGTTGTTTTATGAAGCTGGCTCCAGTCTAATCTGTTCTCTCTCTTCATTCTAAACAACTTCTTAAAAACAATCCTCTCTTCCAAGTGACCTTCATGCACTAACTCTTCCACTGGTTCGTTTGGACCAATTGGGGAGGAACAGGTCATTAATCACAGATCCTTGCTCTTAAAGTTCTAAGCTTTTGCTGGAACAGACAGAGTCTGCTGGAGTAAACCTCAAGCCATGAGGTTTCCCAAAAGAGCTGAATGAACCTCAGTCAAACGCCAATGACACGTCATTCAGTTGGGACTTCATAGCACTTGCAAGCTATGAGTCTGTTTTTGAGCTCTAAGCTCTCTTTTATTGACATTCCGTTAAGGAACGTCTTGAAAACAACACCAGGAGCTGCCGTTACTTTCGGGTCGAGTCAAGGCACAAGTCTGGAGACGCTGAGAACGGTAAACGAACTGACCAACTGGACCAAGGGAGATTGACCATCTTTACGAGGTAACAAAGTCGTCAAATGCTTGCCAAGTGTACCAACGTGTAGTCGAGATCGGCCGGAGAGCTGCCATGTTTCTGGTTAAAACACATCATCAAGATAGTACCTCTCCTCATGACTCCATTACTTTTCTTCCATCCTCCATTTTCTCTTCACTGAAACTTTCTTACTTTAAGTAACTAAACTTTAAGTTTATTGTGCCAGCAGAGATATAAGTTATTAACACCCATAATTTGTGTTCTGTTGTTCCTATGAAATTATGGACGCGTGTTTCATCTATGCTGAAGTTAATATCTTACAAAAAGATCTGAAGCTCTCGACCTTGACTTCTCTAAATGGTTTTCAGAATCTGTTGGAATCCTGGCAAAAACCAATGCAGATTTGTTCCTGTCTTTGATTTTATACGTCTACCTTATAATGTTTTGCTAGTTTTTTGATACTTTGTTAAAAAAAAAATCTTTTGTTTTTTTCTCTCTTTTTGTTTTCTATTGTTTATTGTTTGTTTGTTTATTGTTTAATGAAATTCTATCACTGCTGTTCATTGTTCTTTAGTTTTAGCAGGTCGCTTTCGTAAATGAGCCCATGAGGTTCAAAAGATTTACCTGACTAAATAAAGGTTGAATGAATGAAAATTATAGGAAAAATGATCAACCAATCATGTACATATGATGTGATGTAATTTACAATTATGTTAAATAAATGGTGCAGTCCTGCTGTGCCAACATAAGTTTAACGTTTCCTGTGAATTACATCTGGTCAAGGTATAGAATTATCGGTATTAAGCTGAAGAAGAGAGAACTCGTTTAATTAATGATGTATTTTTGTGTCAGTCTAAACCCTGCCAATTTATACATCTAAAATATAGGTACTGTAAGTCTGTAAACTGACCCCTTCCTATATTACTACAAGGGGAAGGAGATGTTCATAACAACTAAATTTAGAATCAGTTTGAAATAACGATGTATCTCGATACAAGGAGTGATATTGTGGAATGATCTGGAAAATGATATTAAAAGTGCCAAGTCAATGTACATGTTTAAAAAATTGATAAAGTTTGGATTGCTAAAAAAAATATGATACTGTATAATGTGTACTCATATAAATTGTTATTGTAGAAGGATTTCATTTTTTGTTTTATTGTTTTACTAACTGAAGAATGTTATTGTTTGAATTTTATTTATGAGAAAAAAGGGGCAGATATTAATAGAATTATTTGCTTCTCTCTGCTTCCTTTCATTTCATTGTATTGGTTTTCTTTTTGTTGTTGTAGTAAATATAATTGTTGTAAATATAATTAATTTCTTTTAGGATATGAAATGAATAAAGAATTATTATTATTATTATTATTATTATTATTATTATTATTATTATTATTATTATTATTATTATTATTATTATTACTACTACAGTATTATTAAAAAATAGAACCAGACCCCCGTAAATAAATTTTAGCTGAGCAGCCACTTTCTAAAGTCATAATATGGTGATACATGTGTGTTTAATAATTATATACCAATATCCTTGTTACCACAGTTCTCAAAAATTCTAGAAAAACTTATTCTAGAAAAACTATTTGTGACCAGACTAGATCAATTTATTGCTAAACAATATAATCTAAGTAGCAGTCAGTATGGGTTTAGAGCAAAAAACTACATCAATGGCTCTCATGGAATTAATAGAACAAATAACCACTGCTGTCGATCAAAAACAATATTGTGTTAGTATTTTTGTTGATTTAGTATTCTTGTTGATTTTTAAAAAGCATTTGATACTACTGTATTGACCACACTATTCTCCTTGAAAAATTGAATAAATATGGTATCAGAAGACCAGCATTACAGTGGGTATCTAACTATCTGAAAGATAGTTCACAGCCTGAGGGCCTGAGGGCAGCCAGAAACAACCTGGACCGGGGCATCAGAAAGGCAAAGAGGCAGTATTCTGGGAAAATAGCTCACCGTTTCAAGGACAGCAGGGATACACGCAGTCTGTGGCAGGGAATACAGACCATCACAAACTACAAACCACCCCCCCAGACCTGTGACAGCTCAGCCTCTGCGCTGAATGAACTGAATGAGTTCTTTGCTCGGTTCGAGGCAAGTAACAGCACACCAGCACATAAACTCCCCCCCTCTCCTGATGGCCAGGTGCTGACGCTGTCCTCAGACAGCGTAAGGCGATCATTCATCAAGATTAACGCCCGGAAGGCCTCTGGTCCTGACAACATACCTGGTCGTGTGCTGAAGGACTGTGCAGGGGAACTCGCAGCGGTCTTCACGGACATCTTTAACATCTCACTGAGCCAGGCCATCGTCCCCACCTGTTTCAAAGCCACCACCATCATCCCTGTCCCAAAGAAGGCAACGCCCGCATGCCTCAATGACTATCGCCCAGTAGCACTCACCCCCATCCTGATGAAGTGCTTTGAACGGCTAGTCATGAAAAGCATCACATCTGTCCTCCCTGACTCCCTGGATCCCTTCCAATTTGCATACCGACCTAATCGCTCAACCGACGATGCCATCTCCTCTGCCCTTCACACAGCTCTCACACATCTGGACACGAAGGACTCCTATGTTAGAATGTTGTTCATCGACTTCAGCTCGGCATTCAACACCATCATCCCCCAACAGCTCATCCTTAAACTGGACAGTCTGGGGCTGAATACCTCAATGTGTAACTGGCTGCTAGACTTCCTGACTGGGAGACCACAGACAGTACGAGTCGGGAGTAACACATCTAGCACCATCACATTGAACACAGGGGCCCCACAAGGATGTGTACTGAGCCCCCTTCTATTCACCCTGCTAACACACGACTGCACACCATCATACAGCTCCAACCACTTCATCAAGTTTGCGGACGACACAACAGTGGTGGGTCTCATCAGCAACAACGATGAGACGGACTACAGGAACGAGGTGAGCCGCCTGGCCTTGTGGTGCGGACACAACAATCTCACTCTCAACGTGGAGAAGACAAAGGAGATTGTTGTGGACTTCAGGAAGAAGGATGCCCAACATGCCCCTCTGACCATCAACAGCACCGCAGTGGAGAGAGTAGACAGCACCAAGTTCCTGGGAGTGCACGTCTCAAAGGACCTGTCCTGGAGCAGGAACACTGCAGCACTGGCAAAGAAGGCTCACCAGCGTCTCTACTTTCTCCGCAAGCTGAAAAGGGCTGGAGCTTCAACCCCCATCATGAGCACCTTCTACAGAGGTGCCATAGAAAGTGTCCTGACCAGCTGCATCACTGTGTGGTTTGGTGCATGTACTGCATCCTGCCGCAAGAGCCTCCAGCGCATTGTGAGAGCAGCTGAGAAGATAGTCGGCACCTCCTTCCCCTCACTGCAGGACTTACACAGCAAACGCCTCACTCGGAAAGCCCACCGCATGGCAGGTGATCCCACACACCCACTACACAGCCGCTTCAGACTGCTGCCATCAGGGAGGAGACTGAGGAGTCTCCAGGCTCGAACCAGCAGACTGAGAGACAGCTCTGTTCATCAGGCAGTCAGGATGCTAAACACTCTGCCTGCTCTGCCCCCCCTCCCATTTGAACTGCCTTAACACAAAAAACTTTCTCACACATTACCACACAACACAAAGATTTTAACACTGGACTCTGTGTCATCAAACGGTTTATTCACTAAGCTCTCGGTCATGTGCTCATACAGTTTGCACTACTTCTCATACTTGCACTAATGTTTGTATTACATCACTGCCTATAATCATAATACTGTTTACATTCTCTGTTTACATTTATTAATACTGTTTACTTTTATTACTACTGCTTACATGTAACTACTACTGTTTACATTTACACTACTCTAATATCTACACCACTGCTGATACATATACAATGTGCTCTGAACGGTCTTATTTAGGGATGCCCAATGTGCCTTACTGCATATGCCACTTTTTGCCTCTATAACAACATCAACTACTACCTCATACATATACTGTGTACATTAACTCATACGCTGCTTTGCCACTTTGCAAATGTCAATGCTAGAAACCTTTAGTTTATTTTAGTTATACTTTTTATACTCTTTTTTTATACTAGTATGCAAAAACTCAGGACAGTATTATGTTCATTAAATGTTTAATGTTTTAGTTTTAGAGTTGGTGTAAATTTTCATACTCTTATTCCACTATGCAAAAAACTCAGGACAGTGTTAGTTTTACTATTTTATGCTTATGTCAATTATTATATGTTTCAGTGTTTCAATGTTTAGATGTTTACTGTTGCACCGAGGGACTGAGAGAAACGCAATTTCGGTCCTGTGTATGTCCTGTACAGTACATATTGCAGATCTGACAATAAAGTTGACTTTGACTTTGACTTTTTGACTTTGATAGGAAACAGTTTGTACAAATAGTGTAAAATCTGACCTCTGCAATATCACATGTGGAGTTCCTCAAGGCGCTGTACTTGGACCAAAGTTATTTATTTTATATGTGAATGACTTGGTAAATGTGTCAGGACTCCTTAAATGTGTCCTTTTTGCAGATGATACCACATTTTTCTGTTTGTGTAAAGATATAGAACAGATGTTGGAGTTGATGAAGACAGAATTTGTCAAAATGCAAACTTGGTTTAAACTTAATAAATTATCATTCAATCTATATAAAACTAATTACATGATATTCAGTAATAAAAAAGAGAACTGTTGATGTTCCATTTAAAATTGAGGGTGTTGAGAATTGTAGAGTGAATGAGGTGAAGTTTTTGGGTGTTATCATTGATGACAAACTGACATGGAAACAAAAATTCTGTAAGAATAAAAATAGCTAAATCTATTGCAGTACTGTACAAAGTCAGTGACTTATTAAATGATAAAGCTCTGTATTTGTTGTATAACACAATCATTGTTCCACACTTAATCTATTGTATTGATGTTTGGGCGAAAGTTTGTAAAACAATTACAAAGCCTATTTTTGTTTTACAGAAAAGAGCTGTAAGAATTCTCACTAGAAAGCATTACTGTCACCCATCAAGCACATTATTTTATCAACTAAAGTTTTTGAAGTTCCATGATTTGGTAGATTATAGTATTTTATCAGTTATGTATAGGGTTCAGAATAACACATTACTTTTAAATATCCAAATAAATTTTGTTAAAAGACAAAGTTGTTATAACCTTAAGGGGATAGAGATATTTGTCAAACCAAAATTCAGAACTAGCTTGAAGGGACGGTCTACCTCAATCCAGGGAATTGGATTGTGGAATGGTCTGGAGAGTGATGTTAAAAATGCCAAGTCAATATGTACATTTAAGAAAAATATCAAAAGTGAATAAAAAAAAATGAAGTAGCATAATGTGTAATGTATTAGAGTTAGAAAAATTAGAAAAAGTTATTCATTTTGTTCTGTTACTGAAGATTATTATTGTTTGATGTTTGAAAAAAAGGGGGCAGATATAATAAGATGTTTTCTTCTTTCTGCTACCTTTCATTTTATATTTTTTTATTCTTATCGTTTATGGGTTTGTTTTGTATTGTATTGAATTGTTTTTTTAAATGAATAAATTTTATAAACTAAACTAAATAATACTTTCATAGTGTGCAAGGATACATAAAATGTCTAGATTAAAGAGAGGTTTTGGTTATGTAAGAGAACAAAAAGTATCTACTGTAAGGCAGAAAACAAAACATTGACAAGACAATGGCATTAAATCATGTAATTTACTATTTCATAGGACAACCAGAGACATTATATTTAGATAAACATGAAAAAGAAAGTATTAGATAATTTTGCCACAATATAAAATTTGGAATTGGGGATAATTTTATCAAAACAAGCAATAATGACTAAAGTTATTATTAATTTTTGTGTGTGTGTGTGTCACTTTTGCTTGGCACATTGTAATTTAGTGTTGTGAAGGCTGCATGATGCCATGTCATATTTTGTTATGAGTACCGTATTTACCGTAAACTCGTACTATTTAGATAACTCATGAACCACAGGACAGATTTTTATCAAACTTACAGAAAGTAATCAGTAGATGGACATTTACAAACTTTTACCTGTATGAGATGTTTGAGATAAAATTTGATGTTTTATAACCGAAAAAGTGTTGCGGTTAGCTCCGTATTTTTAACGGTTACTATTTTGAAAAGGGTTAGTAAGCGTAAGCCCAGAACTTGGAATGAATTTCCTTTCTGGAATAATTTATCTTGAAACCAAACCCAGAACTGCCACGACTTCTGCCGCCTAAAGCAAGTATCACCAACACTGAGAAGGTAAACACGTTTGGGGAGTCCAGCTTGGAATTGCCGGATCTACGACCCGTTACGTCCAAGGCTGCTCACAGCTCTTTACCAGAACCGTGACAGACGTCTTAAGGTAAAAGAGCCGCTGTTTGTTTACTGGAGCGTTCGATGATATCTTAGCTGGATGCGTATGGAAGCGTGTCATCTGGTCATAAATGCAAGATAAAACTACTCCCCCTTTTTTCCTCCTACTCTCCTAAACTTTTTCTTTAACCTCTAAGCCAGAACTTTAAGCTAAAGAACCTTCAGATTAAGTAACATGTCATCTTAAGTACTTTATCTGTTGTCCTTGATTTTAAATCCGCTGACGAGTAAATTATAGGATTTTTATCGATCAATCAGTTGCAAATATGTTGATGTAATTTTTTGATTTCTGTTATTAAATGGCAGTACTCCTAGTATGCCAACATACCGGTAAGTAACGTTTCATGACTTTTGCATCTCATCACCTGATCACAGATTTGTGTTATTAATCTAAAAAGAGAGAACCCATGAATATTGATGATAATTTGTGTCAGTTTAAACCCTGCTCAATTTTTCATCTAGTATATAGGTAAATCAGTAAACTGATCCCCTGCCTATATCACTACAAAAGTACTCTAGTTTTGGTCGTTTGACCTTTTATCACCCTTGCAAAAGCTTGACTCTTACGAACCTAACCATGCAAAACGTACAAAGAAACCAATAAAGGACCCCAACCCCAAAAGAAGACTCAAAGAAAGAAAAAAAACTTCAGCTACAAAGGATCATGAATATGCGTCAGACATGGAGATGGAAAGAGGTGGGGGAGGAAAATGTGCTCGTGATGACGCTGCAGAACTGCTTCAGACACCTTCCAAAGGTGCTCATGCTCGAAAAATAACAAAACAAAATGATGGAAGATTTACTGGAAGCCATTCAAGCTCAACACCTTGAGGTTTGACACCTATGATGAAAAGATGGCGGACATGAACAAAAAGCTAACTCCGAACACGGTAATGATCAGCAGCCTTGCTAAAGCTCTAGAGTTTAATGCAGCTGAAGCGAAATAATGTAAGAAGAAAATAGCTATTTTGGAGTCGAAAGTGTCCAGTCTACGTAAAGAAGTGACTGAACACAAAGCTAACTCCAGAGGACTGGATTGTTATAAACGAAGATGGAACCTGAGGATCAGAGGGATGAAGGAGTCCATGGGGGAAAACATTTGGCAGGACGTGGTTCAACTCCTGGGGAAAGTTGTTCCAAAATAGGCCAACAAGATGGATGATTACATCGACACAGTTCATCAGCTGGGGGAGAAGGAGGAAAGTCAACCCCGCCAAATTATTGTACAGTTTACCAAGCGACAGCACAGAGATGGCATATGGAAAATGACTAAAAAGTATCTGATCTGCGAGTCCACTGGTGTCCGTTTTACAGAGGATCTAATAAAGGAAGACCGACTGGAGAGAGAGAAAATATGGCTCCAGATCCTGCAGGCGAGGAACGCAGGGGACCGGGTCTACTACCGTAGCCCGTTCGGACATATAAACGGCTGTCGCATCTATGCCAAGGACAATGTTTTGAAGGTATTTTATAATCTGAAGATGTTATTGTAAATAAGTTAGAAATAAGGGTGTATTCAATTTTTTTTTTTTTTTTTTACCTAGAGGGACATACACTTTATTATTATTATAATGTTTTTGCACACATCTATAATGGCTGTCAGAACAAGCAATTTTGGCAAATGCATAATGGCTATAATTCAGAAATTTTTACAGATTTTCAGACAGAATTTGCTGTGGTAGTAGCTAT
This sequence comes from Garcialebias charrua, assembly GCA_038048925.1. Taxonomy (NCBI): domain Eukaryota; kingdom Metazoa; phylum Chordata; class Actinopteri; order Cyprinodontiformes; family Rivulidae; genus Garcialebias; species Garcialebias charrua. The sequence continues at coordinate 41,770 of JBBPBX010018157.1, forward strand.
GACTGATCCCAAACTTTTATTGAGACTGATGATCATGAAGAATACTGTAACTAAACGGTTTATTAGTTTCTTTTACCAGGTGAAATGTTTGAGAACCATTTCTCATTTACAAACATGTCCTGGAAATGAACCTTTCAGAACGGAACCAACATTTATAATTAATTCACTTTTGAGTTTAATTTTTAGTTAATTTAATTTTTTTGTTTTTCATAAACTGTTACAATTATAATTTTATTTATTGACATGAATATCTGCCTGAAAGTCACCTTAAAGGTCCAGTGACATTATCTTTGAACTTTGCATAAAATTATACTAGATGAATATCTTGTATCATTCAACTATGTTCGTTTTTACAAACAAAATTATATGTTGATGAAAATTCCTTTCAAACTGTTTAAAATTTAAAACCGTGTTTCTTCATGGAAAATTCGACTACAGTACATGCGGATGCAACATCTGTGACGTTGCAAGGAGAACGTCTTTAGAACGCCCCTTTTAAATATTAATGGCGAACAAGAAATAAAACGACGAAATTATCAATCTAAGTTAAGATTTGAGCGATTTATCTTCAGTTTGGGAAGCAGGAAGTTAGATGAACAAGAAACAGCTGGTTCTAATTTAGGTCTGCACCCGTATTTAATTGAGTCTTACGCCAAATTCACTACATGCGTTGCGGCTCCGCCCCGCTCCGGTCCGACCTCCGCAGCAAATACGCACCCATTATAATCAATGAAAGCGTTTACACTGGCTCCGCACGGCGGCAGCGAGATGCGGAGAGCGGACGGCAGTCCGTCAAAATTAGAAATATTTCTATTTCTGCCGGACACTGGAGCTGTGCCGGAGTCAACTTTCAAAGATTACGTTGCACCAACAGGAAAAGGAACGAGCACAACATCCGTACTGTATTTACAAAATAAAATCACCACGGGCGGACTAATCCTAGCTCTATACGGATTTATTTGTACAAAAATGCTGTCAAACTATCATTTATGACTACGCCTACAAACGCAATACAAGAAATAAATAAATAAAGTATTTTATTCTGAAATGTAATACATCACTTCCTGTTGCTCAAACCATGTCCTGTCGCTCATTTACGAGAGAAGATCAAGGCAGCAGTCTCTACTGTTGTTCTCCTTCTTCTTCTTGCATCCTTTGTTTTGTTTTTGTGAGATTTTAAGTTGTAATATTGTAATACTTGTGTATTGTAACATTGAGAACTAACTGATCACATGAAGTCTCACAATTCTGCCTGATATGTAACATTGTTTTCAAGATTTGGTTATAAGAAACAATTTTCATTTTTCCATCCATCCATCCATCCATCCATCCATCCATCCATCCATCCATCCATCATCTTTTACCTGCTTCTTCCTTTTAGGGTCGCAGGGGTCACTGGTGCCCATGTCCAGCAGTCGCTGTGCGAGAGGCGGGGGACACCCTGGACATGTCTCCAGTCATCACAGGGACACATAGAGACAAACAACCATTCACTCTCTCACACCTAGGGACAATTTAAAGTTACCAAACAGACTAACATGCATGTTTTTGGTCTGTGGGAGGAAACCGGAGTACTCAGAGAAAACCCATGCAGCACAGAGAGAACATGCAAACTCCACCCAGAAAGGTCCCAGGCCAAGATTTGAACCGGCAACTTTCAAAATATTTTTTTTTTATCTACGTTTAAAACATTTGCATGACAGGCAGCGGACAATATTCATCCCTTCAAGGGATGATGGGCCTTTATTTTTGTTTTATTCAAAGGAGCCTCCAGAAAGTTTTCAAATCAGAGCCACCATCTTAGGATGTCACACCAAAACCAAAAGCCATGATATCATTTTATATTGTTGAACAATATTTTTTTAAGCACATACTGTTGCAGATTTGTGAAACAATCTTTCACTTGATGATACATTAAATCAGGAACAAGACCCATATTGTCTTAGTCTGGTTAAAACCAGACCCTTGTCCTTCACTTTGCTTCAGACAAGGGGAAATGAGAATTGAGCGGAGCTGTGCAGGAAGGCGAGGGCCAGGCTAATATTGTCTATAAACCACCAGTATCCCATTGAAAAACAATGGCTGCCATTTTTCTAGATAGCCACGTTTGGAAGTCCTTGTGTTTATGACCTGAATTGTTCAAATTTCCAAATCCAGCTAGAAGATTGGACAAAAAAAACTTGTGCATGCTAACATCAATTGTGGCAAAACTATATATTTTTGAAAATAATGAGTATAAAATTATTTTCATACCATAAATGAGGGACTTTAATATCTTACGAGGTTACAACATGAAATTAATGTCATTGCTTGAAATATTTCATGGGACTGATTACACATAAGGCTTCCAATAAAAATTGACAATGACACTAAACGACTACGTTCTACTCATCACAGGTGCACAAAACCCTGTGCACTTCAGACCCAAGTAGCATTTGCATTTGCCACAACATTCATTTTGCATGAACGAGCCATTCAAATTTCTCAAGGAAAAGGCAGTTTTACACATTCAAATTGCAGCCATCGTGAGAAATTATTTGATTTTCAGGTGAATGATTTTATTAATATGCCCTAAATATTATTCATGACAAATTTGGTGCTTGTATAACCAAGTGAAAATACAAAATATTGACATAATCTGATGTGCTAACACAATTAACACATATTTATCATTACACAAATATGTCAGTTTATTATGAGGTCCTAGAATCTTGAGGCTCAAGGTAACTGCCTATCTTTGCCTAATGGTAAGTCTGTCACTGCTGTTGGAATCAGCTGGAGGTCATAACGACTTGCTTTTGACCATGGAAGTCACTTTTTGTTGGAGAAGCCGAAGCTGGCAGAAATGTAAATGGATAAAACCTTTTAGGCCTTTTATAATTTAGTCATTTCAACCAAGGTTCCATCTAGCATTGTAAACAAAGGCATGGCAAGGTGAACCCATGCTTAGTTTGTCAATAGAATCTGACCATTAACCAATTATTGATTTTACAGTGAGCTGAGTGAAAGTTTTAGAGAATGAAATCAGAAATGTTTATGATCAATTTTCATCTTAGTCAAGAATATCTACAGCATTAAAGATCTTTCAACAGAAAGTTACCATATTTTCTGCTGTACACGTAGCTCCTCTGCATCAGTCCAAAAATGTATAATAAAGTGGAAAAATCCATAAAGATGTCACTTTGCCATATATGTCACATCTATTCGTCACCACTGACGAGTCACGTTTGTTACACGTCACCACTGACAACCTGGAAATGTGGGCCGGTGTTGTGCCAAAAATTGATTTGTCTACCAAATGGCGGCCGCGGTAGTGTGCACAGGAGGACTTTAACAAGAATTTAACCAAATTAACACTTAAAAACAATTATTTGTTTGCTCAAATTTATAGCAAAGATGTGTCTCAGTCTAACATCTGCCTAATAAATGCCCTTTGACGGTCAAATCAGCAAAAGCTGATGTGCAGAAGCGGGCACGTGCAAGGAGACGAGCCGCTGTTCGTACTGCTGTTGGGCGTATTGTTTTTCTGCTACTAGTGCATAGCATATTTTAGCTGATGTTTTTCTTAGTTACAGTATATCCTCGATCTTATTACTGTTTTACTTTAACATTTTATTGTTGGGTGTAACTGGGACCCTGTGTACATAATTTCGTTCCACCACATGTACCACATGGGGGCAAATGACAGAATCTATGAATCTCAGTGAATCTGAATCTCTGAATAAACACCTAAAAACAATTATTTGTTTGCCCATGGGTATGGTATGTGTCCTACGATAGACTTCTGCGTTTGTAATCCGATCTAGGTATGTCATCTTCAGTATCTTTCACAGGCATCTTTGTTGGAATGCATCCAATTTCTTGGCCATCTTTACTGACATCTTCCATGTTTCACTTGTATACAAGGCTGTGGGGATAACTACTGCTTGCAGCAGTCTGACCTTAAGATTTGTGGATATGGATTTACTTGCCCATATTGATTGCATTCTTCTGAATGTTGACGCGGCCTTACCGATGCGGGTTGTAATATCTGCATATATGTTGCCATCATCAGTTATGACACTTCCAAGGTAGACAAATTTCTGTACCTTCTCGGTCGATGATTGATCTATTGTTATCTGTATTTTCGGTTCTGTGTACCCAACCTGCATAACCTTTGTTTTCCCTACGTTTATTTTCAAACCAATCCTTTTAGCATTTTC
>JBBPBX010018158.1:0-15587 GCA_038048925.1 Garcialebias charrua
TTGTCATCAAAGAAGTGGTGATTCGGGTCTTCAGTTACTGGGGGTTTTACCTCAACCGGCGGCTGGGTGGCTGGTACATCTTGTGTACACTTCTGGCAGATTGCCAAGTCCGTCCCCAGATGAGACTTCTTGTTTTGACCATAACGTATGTCTAGGTTAAAACTTTGAAGCGCCATGAGCCACGTTGCAACACGTGAGTTTGTCACCACACCATCTCTGATGCGTTCACTGTTAAGAAAAGTCACTGGCTGGTGTTGTGTTTCCACAATGATTTTCTGTCCACCAATGTAGCTGGAGAAATGTTTAACTGCCCACACTGTGGTCAGTAAAGCTTTCTCACAGTCTGAGAATCTCAACTCGGGGCCTGCCATCGTTTTGCTGGCGTAGGCTACTACACGTTTGTCTCTGTCGTGTATCTGGTACAGACCTGCACTTATGCAATGAGCTGAGAAGCCCACTTCCAAGTAAAACTCTTTGTTGTAGTCTGGGTAGACTAAACAAGGGGCTGACTTGATCCTGTTTATAAGAGCGTCCATTGCCTGTTGCTGTTTGTCAGTCCAAACAAATGGTACGTCTTTTTTAAGGAGTTCAGTCAGTGGTTTCGCAAGGTCCGCATAGTTTTCGATGAATTGGTTCGAGTAGTTACACACGCCCAGAAAACTTTGTAGTTCTTTGAGATTGGTGGCGGGGGCGGTGGAGGAGGGAGTGGGTCATCAGGTATGGGAGGGGGCGGCGGAGGCGGTGGATTCTCAAGGTGTTTACTCATGAGATCCAAACATTTTCTCTCTTCTTCAAAGAGTTTGTTCATTGCTGATGCACGCTCTATTCTACAACTGTTCAGTTGGACTCTTAACCCATCATTTTCACGTTGTAACATCATGTGCTGTTCTTGTGATTTTCTATAATCATCTTGCAGCCTTGTGTACCGTAGTGATAATGATTCCAGGGTGTCCGTGCATTTGTCCAGCGCGTCCCGTGCCTCCCCACAATCCGCCTGAATCGACTTGTACTGATGGTAATACTTATCCTTCTCCACCACACATTTTTCCAACTCACCTTGTGATTGGTCAAAATCCCTTTTTAACACTGTGCATTCTTCGTAGAGACTACGCGCTTGTTCAGCGCTGCCAATACTCGACTGTGTTAAACTCTTTACCTCCTGCTGTAAAGTGGCAACCTCCATTTGTGCTGTTAAACATGATGTAGAGACAGCCCGGCGTACAGCAGTTTCAAAGTCTAGCTTGGCCTTTAACAGAAGGCTTAATTTAGCCAAACGTTTATCTCTGTCTGCTTTCTTTTCAGCCGTTGTGGTTCCAGCTGTTACAGTTTTTAATGCTCTGTCCACATCTGCTTCCTCCATCAACTGTGTCTCTTCATGATAGTTTGTGATGGACCCTGTGAGTGAAAATAAGGCATGTTCGATCCAATCTGCTTTGGTCGGGTCGTGGCCTTCAGTTGGCACAGGCTGCCCCGTATCAGTGGTGTTAGGGGTCTCACCCTCTGCGCCTGCCATCTTTTATCTGGATTTTCAGTGAAAATAAAAATAAAAGATGCTCTGTATTCGTTACTCTAAACTTTTCACTATTTGAAATAAACAGGAAAGTTTAAATGTACACAGGATAACTGGAAGATGATGTGTCAGAGAGAAGGAAGAGAAAGGAAAAAAAAATTTCAGTTATCTGGAGTGAAAACTGTACTTTTGTTTGTTATTTTAAATTCTTTCGTATTTAAAATAAGCAAAAATGTTTGTCTGTACCTCTGTTATTCTAAATAATTTATTTAAAATAAACAGGAGTTATTGTTTGTGTACAGAACAAATTTAAAAGCTGGTAACTCACCATAAAAATGCTGACTTTTTTATGATGTTTTTGAGAAAACTCATCTGTCAACGTCTTTTAACCAACAGGGGGCAGCTTCGAGACTTAATGATATCACGAGGAGACTGATTTTGTTTATTCAGTATTTAAACTAAAAACAACCTTTTCAGAGTTAGTTTCTAGTGTATCAGTGATAAACGCTCGAACCGCGTTCTTGTCAGAGACAAATCTATGTTGTTAGACAGTTTAGATGGCTTTAAATGAGTTTTTAAACTCTCAGTGAAATCTCCGTTTGAGTGTGAACTGCTTGTCACCCAAAGTGCACCTGGAAATGACGACACAAATAGGCGGGACGACGTAGCGCGTCACCAGCTTCCGTTAAGCGAGGCGGAGCTCGCTAAACAGATACGTGACGTCAACCAATCAATCACAGCGTTTGTAGTTCATACCAAGCATTCATGGTGAATGTAGTTTCTTACCTTCGATCAATGCAGTACCGGAAATGACAACAAAGTGGGTTGGTCGCAACGGCGTGCGTTCCCACTACAGCGAATCAGCGCTCGCCACGAGTGATTGACAGCTCACAGCTCTCGTTTTATCCAATCACAGCTCATAAACAAACGTGTACACGTAGCCTTTAACGCTACCTATTAGCACAATAGAACGCAACTTTACAGACCCTTAAAACAACTCAAACGCTTCAAATTAACTTCCCAAAATTCTGAAACGTGGCAATCACAATTAGAACAGGCACGACTTAGCTACGCTCAGTAACCCAGCACTGCAGCTGCAGAAAAACACGGACTCGCTCGGAGCCACTTAAGGTCGGTTCCGGTCCACTTTTTAATGGAGCAGGAAACGGGTCTGACAGAACCCAGCCGACAACGTTCTAACAGTAATATGCTTTTTCGACCTGCTCTAATATGTAAAATACCAGCACAGCGATCTTTTAGATGTTAATTATAGCTTTCATGCTTTTGACACGGCGGTCAAACAAAGCTTCGTACAGGAGTCTGCGTGAACTGGACCGGAACCAGAACCCCCACAGACCACGGGCTGACAACTTCACCTAAAAGCTTCCCACAGCATGTTACAGAGTTGAACAATAACAATCTCTCAGCTTCAAATGATAAAAACATGCAGAATCTGCCTGTCTTGAACACCCCAGCCAAAAATTATCACCTTCAGAGTCCAAAAATTGGAACAATCATGCCAACATAACGTTTCAAGTTCATGAGAGATCACAGATTTATCAATAAACTTTCAGAAAAACTCGTACGGCCACCAGATGAAGGAAACATGAGGGAGACCATATATTGTGTCTTTAAACACATATAGTGCCACCCAGATGTAACTAAAGGATTTTAACAGGGGTCAGTATTAAGCTGACCTCTTTATCCTTAATTAATTTACTTATTCAGATTGAATAGTAATTTCACGGATTCTTTTCTTTTTCAGTTTACCCAATATTTCTGTGATCTTTATGATGGATAAATAAACAAGGCCATTAAGTGACAAAGACGTTAACTTAGTTGGTATGCCAGGCGACACTACCATTTATTTAAAATAAATCAACTAAATTAACACCATTACACTTGATTGACATGATTTCACTTTCTTTCAATTTAATACGTCAGCACACTTAAATTTAACACAACAGACTTCAATATTGGATGTTAAACATATTTAGTCTGTGGGCTCTTTAGCTTAAAATAGTTTCCAGCTTAGAATTGAGGGAAAAAGATAGGAGGAAGATGGGAGATGGTTTAAAGGAAATTATCTTGAGCATGATACCAAAAGTGACACTTCCATCCGACTTCTGCTAAAATCCAGGTACGTTTTGTAAACAGCTCTTTACCTTTCGACGACGAGTCTGATAAAGAAATGACACCAGCCTTCAGATGCGCAGAGTCCTTTAGTCCCAGCACGTCCAAAATGTTTGACCCTGGGTAGGTCCACTACACAGTCTCCAATCTCCCTCAGGTTTCCTCTTCTACACAGAATGTATCCACACCATGATGATGGTGCGTGATTTCTTTAGACTGTTATAACTCCACACGCTCACATTTTGGTTTCAGTGAATTGAAAAAGCCCCCTGGATAGCAAAGGTGGGCGAATGAACGCTAGGGAGCGCTAAATCGCTATTCCGCTTACAGTGGACCTAAACTTTTTGTCAGCGTTTTTGTGAATTGACTAACTTTTATAATTCATAAGCGGATTTCTGCTATTTTTATTTAAAATGCAGTACCGCTAATAACTAATTATCTATCAGTAAAAACCAATAAACTTATTTACAAGCTCATAATGCTGCTTGTTTTACCTTTTTCCCCACCGTAAACAGCAGAGAGGAGGAAGGGTTGGAGGGGGGAGGGAGGGTTGGAGGGGGGAGGGAGCAGAGGGGGGGATCTACCATGTAGGTAAATGCCTGGGGATCCCATCAGCATGAGGCCCCGGCCCCGCCGCGCCCCGGCCAGTCACCTAATTCCTAACATTGATCCTGCTTGTTAATCTACATTTAACATAAAAATAATTATAGTTACGATGAAAACAATCATTAAATAAGCAATTTAAAAAACGGTTGATTTCATTATCCCCCTACTAAAAATGGACTATTCCATCTCGACAGCTTCCGGGTTAGAGGTGAACTCAGAGGCTAATTCCGTGGCTAGCTGTTTGTGCTGGGTACTTGGACAAATCCTTAGAAAACCCAGCTGTTTCAAGCCAAATTAACGCGGCCGGAGGATTCTATTTTGTGTTCTGTGTATACCACGCGACGGTGAGTCGTTATTTTCATGTATTTTTATTACTTTTCATTAAATCTGTTGAGTACCTATAGACGCTAACTGTGTCTGCCGGTTGGTTGTGGGTTACTAATGGAAATCCTTAGAAAACCCAGCTGTTTCAAGCCAAATTAACGTGGCCGAAGGATTTTATTGTGCGTTTTGTGTCGACCATTCGACGGCGAGTCGTTAGTTTTATGTATTTGGGTTACTTTCATCATGTATAAATGCCGTGGCGACACACCCGTGTATTTGAGATTTAAACGTGGTGTTGACCGATGCTGCCTTTTTGGGTGAGCAGGTACTCATCGATCTGTTCACCAAATATAACACACCCATCCCCTCCAGTGCAGCAGTTGAACGCCTGTTCTCGATGGGAAAGGACATTTTGAGGGCCAAGAGAGCCAGCTTGTCTGACACCAATTTTGAAGTGTTGATTTTTATGAGAGGCAACCAGCATCACATGGAGGAGATGAGCACAGAAGAACAGTCAGAGTAGCCTGAAGTTGAGGAAGGGCAGGGAATAAAACTGTTACACTAAGTGACTAAAAACATTTTTTTTTCTATTTCTCATGTTTTATAATCAAAAAAGGCGTTCAATACAAGATCAACTGGACTTTATTTGTTGCAGAAAACGTTTCACCCTTTATCCAAAAGGCTTTTTCAATCCAGAATGGCAGCTGTGAGACTGAGAAGAAGTTTTATACTAATAAAACGCATAAAACTTCAGTCTCACAGCTGCCATTCTGAACGTTTTCTGCAACAAATAAAGTCCAGTTGATCTTGTATTGAACGCCTTTTTTGATTTTATCATGTCCTGGACGACTGAGAATTTTCACCAGCTTATGTTTTATAGGCATTTTGTTGTGTATATACTTTTTATATTTTTATATATTTGTTTAATCACATTGTGTTTATTTACTCATGGCCACCACAATTTTTGAGTAGATGTGTTTTTTCAGTAATACAGTAAAATAGTGTCTGGAAATGTTTTTTTATTTCTTCTTTATTTCTTTCCAAAGAAAATCAAGGTTTTCATGCATGCACATGACATGTGCACAGAAATTAACAAGCACAAATTCACAGCTTTTTCATTTTGTGGCTTAAAAATAAATCATTAAATAATAAACAATAAACTTTATTTGTATAGCACCTTCCTACAATGCCTTGCATTGACCAAGGTGCTTAACAGGACAGAAAATATAAAAACCGGTACAATAAATCGGTGAATGAATGGAAACAAATAAAAATGCTACATACTATACCAAATTTATAAAAGTTACACACTGAAAGCTTTTTTGAACATCATAAATGATTGGAGTCAGAGGCAGAAATTATTTAAAAAATAAAATAAAAATATGTCAGCTTGAGCTTCCTTCCAAACCAATGAGTTCAAAATTAAATAAAAAAATAAGAGGTTGGTTGAATGAATGAAGATAAATTATTTAAAGCTCTTATCTTATGCTGATAAAGACAGACATCTAGTGGTCAAATGGAGCAACACAGTATGTGAAGTTTTGGTTCCTCCTTGCATTGCTTTCGTCATCTGTATACCCATAATGCATTGCAGGGCACTTCAGTTTTCCAGAAAACAGTTAAAAATAAGTTTATCGATGCATTTTTAATGAAAAATCTACAATAAACAAACAAAAAAAGGACAAAGAAGCAGTCGAAAAGCATTCCACACATTAAACAACTTTTAAAATTTTGGACCCTGAGTGAAAGTTGTATTTTAATAGATGACACCCGGAGCGAATCGCTGTTAAAAGGTAGGGTAAGGTGAGGTGTATATTAGTTTATACGCCTGTAGTTGGCAGTGTGGTGCAGATATTGCATAACGCTGCCGGCTACAAATTGTTGAATATAAATAGCGGATTAGATTAGCTTCCCCTAATTTTGATAAGGCCTTTGTGCATTTGAAATTGTGGACCTAAAAAAATTAATAAGCGTTTTAGAAATTGTGGAACTAATTTTTTAATTAGCGGTGCCCACCTTTGCTGGATAGGGGTCAAAACATCTTTTGCAACAAATAAAGTCCAGTTGATCTTGTATTGAACGCCTTTTTGATCTTCCAGGAGATTCTACACTTGTCCCATTCCTCCATATTTGTTGACCTCCAGAGAGTCCAGTAGCAATGGAGGTCCATCATGTGACTCCAGTTTCCACATGATGTTTGTCACATTCAGCTGAGTGCTCTGTTTACACAGAGCTTGTAGCCACATTTCAGAACTACACATGAATATATGTGGAAAACTACCGGAGTCAACTCTTTCACACTGGAGGACTTCATAGTTTGAAATGAGGAGCTTTTAAAGAAACTTCCTCAAAGTTCCTCACTGGATGAACATGAAGTGATGAAGCTTTGGAGCCATCTTGATTCAGAATGTTCTCCATGCAGTCCTCTAAGCTCTCCTCCGACTCTGAGCTGCAGGTGAGGCTGTGGAATCCAGATCCTGTTCCAGCAGCAAATTAAGCACAGAGTCAAACAAAATCAAGATGGCCACCACAGATAATACAGTTTAGGCCACAGGTATTTAACTCACATTTGGTGTGGTTGTAGCTGACAGTAATCCAGAATAAATGTTCAAGTGTGAACAGATCAGGTGTAACATCACTTCATCACATGAGGTCATATTTTGGTGAATTCCTTGAAGTTTTCTTGCTCTTTACTTCTGATAGAAACAGATGATGTCACACTCAGAGTATGTTTTGTAAATGACTCTCAGGCTCAGCTACTACCACCTCAGATTTAGACTCAACATCTGTAACACTGACTGAGTTAGAGATATTTATGTGTTGTAATGGATTATGTACTCGTCAGATTTACTGACTGTACAGTACACCAAATGTAAGAATGAGCAGGTTTACACCTGACATAATCTTAGCATCAAATATTAACGAGTTCTCTCTTTTTCAGAATTTAAACATAGATTGTGTGTTCAGATGAGAAGATGTAACAGGCATGAAACGTTAATTTATGTTGATTCACCAGGAAATAAAGTTACGGCAGAGTCTCCCGTAAGACAGAGCTTTAACTCCCACGTCCAGGAGAGCTTTGAACACGTTCCGAGGGAGGCGGGGGACATGGAGTCCGAGTGGGCCGTGTTCCGCGCCTCTATTGTCGAGGCAGCTTATCGGAGCTGTGGCCGCAAGGTTGTTGGTGCCTGTCGTGGTGGCAACCCTCGAACCCGGTGGTGGACACCGGCAGTGAGGGATGCTGTCAGGCTGAAGAAGGAGTCCTATTGGGCCTTTTTGGCTTGTGGGACCCCGGAAGCAGCTGATAGGTACCGGCAGTCCAAGCGGCATGCGGCTCGGGTGGTTGCTGAGGCAAAAACTCGGGCGTGGGAGGAGTTCGGAGAGGCCATGGAGAATGACTTCCGTACGGCTTCGAGGCGATTCTGGTCCACCATCCGGCGTCTCAGGGGGGGAAAGAGGTACGCGACCAACACCATTTATGGTGGGGGTGGCGTGCTACTGACCTCAACTCGGGATGTTGTGAGTCGGTGGGCGGAATACTTCGAAGACCTCCTCAATCCTACTGGCACGTCTTCCACTGAGGAAGCGGAGCCTGGGGACTTTGGGTCGGGTTCTCCGATCTCTGGTGCTGAGGTCGCCGAGGTGGTTAAAAAGCTCTGCGGTGGCAAGGCTCCGGGGGTGGATGAGATTCGCCCGGAGTTCCTTAGGGCTCTGGATGTTGTAGGGTTGTGTTGGCTTACGCGACTCTGCAATATCGCGTGGACATCGGGGGCAGTTCCCTTGGATTGGCAGACTGGGGTGGTGGTTCCCCTATTCAAAAAGGGGGACCGTAGGGTGTGTTCCAACTATAGGGGGATCACACTCTTAAGCCTCCCTGGTAAGGTCTATTCAGGGGTTCTGGAGAGGAGGGTCCGTCGGATAGTCGAACCTCGGATTCAGGAGGAGCAGTGTGGTTTTCGTCCTGGTCGTGGAACACTGGACCAGCTCTACACCCTCACAGGGTCCTGGAGGGTGCGTGGGAGTTTGCCCAACCAGTTTACATGTGCTTTGTGGACTTGGAGAAGGCATTCGACCGCGTCCCTCGGGGGGTTCTGTGGGGGGTACTCCGGGAGTATGGGGTACCAGGCCCTTTGATAAGGGCTGTTAGGTCCCTGTACGACCGGTGTCAGAGCTTGGTCCGCATTGCCGGCAGTAAGTCAGGCTCGTTTCCGGTGAGAGTTGGACTCCGCCAAGGTTGCCCTTTGTCACCGATTCTGTTCATAACTTTTATGGACAGAATTTCTAGGCGCAGCCAAGGTGTTGAGAGGATCCGTTTTGGTGACCTTAGAATCACTTCTGTTTTTTGCAGATGATGTGGTCCTACTGGCTTCATCAGTTCGTGATTTACAACTTTCACTGGAGCGGTTTGCAGCCGAGTGTGATGCGGCCGGGATCAAAAGGTTTATCAAAAGTTAAAGGAGTGAAGGTTATTCAGTGAAAGTGTTTAGAAAATAGACAGAAAACCGTTGCCAGTGATACAGATTACTGATTAAGCGTTTGATTAACATCTTAACATTTCTAAACGAATCTGAAAAGTTCAACTTGACATATTTCTCAACTTTAGACAGAGTTCTTTGACTCAATGTGTCCACATATTAAGAATACACCAGAATGACAGTGATCATTCAACATAAAAATAACATGTCTCTGATCTTGATGTAATCCAGCAAGTGGAAAAAGAAAAATTAAAAGTTATAATCCCATAATGTTTTTGGTAATTCCATACTGTTTGTAAGCAATCCCATTGCAGCAAGTTTATAATCCATTGGAAAACTGAGTCTGTAATCCCTTGGAAAACAAAGTTTATAATCCACAGCGGTAATTCCACAATGGTAATTCCACAATGATTAGAGTTATAAGGTGCAAGTTTTAATGGCCTTGGTGGAATACTTAACAGTTTTCCGTTCCGGTTCCGGCGAGCTGACGGACAGCTGCTCCCTCTGGTCTCTCTGTAGTCTTTATCATCCAACTGACCCGTTTTTTCGAATTGGACTAAAGTTGGTCCACCTTCCAACTGAATTTGGTGTTCAGTGACTCCGGACGGGACCGTCCAAAAAAATTATTTCAGCCCAGGCCGCTACACCCCACTTGTCATTCTGAGCGCATCTTGCCGGCCAGGTGAGCCCTCGAGCTGGGAGCTGTCCCACGAAGCCCCAGTGTTTCTTTGCCACTCTCACTGCATCCCAATTGAACTTCCCGTCTGGATCTGTGGTTCTTCTTGTTCTAACAAGAATCGCAAGGAGTTTTTTTGCTGACTTTTCTGTTGCCCTTTGTTTGTGGCCTCATGGCGTGGGGGAAGTTTGTACCTGGCTCGAACCTGTGCCCCCAGGACCACAATCAAACCGAGTTGGCTGTGGGGGATTTTGTCTATTAAAGTCGGTCTCAGCCTCTGAGCGGCCTGTTACTTTAATACAAGGACTGTTCACCTCCATGGGAACGCTACGGCTGCTTTGAAGTGCGGCTGCTTTGAAGTGCCATCAGAACATGACGGGAGCGGAGACGGGAGTGGAGACGGGAGCGGAGACGGGAGCGGAGACGGGAGCGGAGACGGAAGCGGAGACGGGAGCGGAGACGGGAGCAGACAGGAGCGGTGACGGGTCAGGGAATGACCTCAGCCTCTTCGCATGTAAACGCTCGTAGCCTTCTAAATAAAACTTGATGACTTGAAAATTCTGGTCAGTTCTTCTGGGACCCGGGCAGAGAGACGGTCTGGGTCTCACGTCTGGGTCATCCCTGTTCCTGAAGCGCCACAGATCTCCACGTTGACTGCTGCAGGGGTTCCACAGACCTCCACGTTACCTGCTGCAGGGGCTCCACAGACCTCCATGTCACCCGCTGCTGCTGCAGGGGTTCCACAGACTTCCACGTCGCCCGCTGCCACTGCAGAGGCCACTGTATCTCTGAAACTTGGCTCAACAAATCTGTTTTGAATCATGATCTGTGTCATGGTCAGCGACCCCGCTGACCCTCCTCCCTTTAGCCTGACCTCACACTCACTCCCTTCTGTCATGTTTTTGCCCCTTCTGTCCACAGTCCTGTCTTTAGTTTCAATATTCATCCCAGTAATGCCTGTCACCCTTCCTCTGCTCCTGTCTCCCTGCACCATACCTTCCTTGCTTATCCAGTTCATCTGTACACCACTCCTCATAAAATGTCATGTTTTTCTATCCTGCCTTCATGTTCTTTGTTCTTCTGTCCCTCTGATTTTTGTTCTGTTCGTTGTGTGATTTGTTTCTTGTTGTGTTGTACTTTGTCCCTGTCATTTCTTTTCACTCCCTCCTCAGTCTGCTTCTTCAGCCCTGATTCTACTCATCTGCTCACTCCTTCTGCCCCTCATGCCATTGTTTGTTTTTTCCTACTGTGTTTTGCTTTTCACCCATCTGTCATTGCTCACAGCCACTCCTGTCAGTCAACAGTTCACTACACCCCCTCAGCCTCAGCTCAGCAATCACTCTTTTATTCCTTACACCTGTTCTGCTCTGCATTTATACTTCTGCCATCCACCTCCAATCTGTCCGGTCATTGTTTTGTTTCTGTCTGCACAGACAACACGGTTCTCCTGTCTTGTTCCAGACCTGATCTGTACCCTTTCTGTTTTGCCTGCCTGATCTTAGTTTATGAGTTTTTGCTGCCACGCCAGCTTTTTGTTTTATGTTGTTTAAAAATAAATAATTTTTAGTTTAAAAGAACTCCTGCTTCAATCATCCTGCTTGTATTTTGGGTTCAAACCTAAACGGATCGTGACAGAATGACCGGACCACCTGAACCCAATGGTAGGATGATCACTTTGTTTGAGTTTTTTGCCCGTGAGGCTGAGAAGACCGCCCGGAGGGAGAGAGAGGAGGAGGAGAAGAAAAATCGGTTTAGGGGAACCCGCCTGGCAATAAAGCCTGTTTCCTCCTATTCACCTCTGTGGCTTCATGAGTGACCTTCAGAGGAGAAACCAGACACTGACGAGGAGTACTGGTTCCCCTCTGCTCTAAGTTCACGCCACCGAGGTAAGAGGGGTCGACGACGGTCTCAGCTCAGCTGTCGCTCGCAGGATGAGCGATGGAGGGTGTTACTGGAGGGGCAGTACAGCCCAAATTCACCGGAGGTGCAGAAACGTTGGCAGGCTTATGTGGAGGCAAGGTACCTACGTTCGCCCAGCCATGAGAAGGTCCAGACGGTCGCTCCTCACACCTACCTGCCTGAGGAGGTCACTTCACCAGCTCTTTTGACTCCTCCACCACCTGCTGAAGCTTTGGCACCTCCACCTTACCTGCCTGGCTTCTCACCACCACAGAAGGAGAGGTCGACGTGAGACCCAGACCGTCTCTCTGCCCGGGTCACCCATCCCTGTTCCTGAAGCGCCACAGATCTCCACGTTGACTGCTGCAGGGGTTCCACAGACCTCCACGTTACCTGCTGCAGGGGCTCCACAGACCTCCATGTCACCCGCTGCTGCTGCAGGGGTTCCACAGACTTCCACGTCGCCCGCTGCCACTGCAGAGGCCACTGTTATTTTCCAACAGATTGAGAGACTACTTAATGCTGCTACCAATAACCCTGATCCTCAATAGAAATTTAAGACATATTCCATTATGTACCGGTTTAATACCAAACCCAGGCCTCACTCAACTATTGACATTAATTAAGACTGCAAGAAAAGAATTAGCCTCCATGTTGTCTACGGCTGAGCCTAAGTCCTCCCTGTCGCCCGATGCCACTGCAGGGGCTCCACAGACCTCCACGTCGCCCGCTGCCACTGTAGGGGCTCCACAGACCTCCACGTCGCCCGCTGCCACTGCAGGGGCTCCACAGACCTCCACGTCGCCCGCTGCCGCTACAGGGGCTCCACAGATCTCCATGTCGCCCGTTGCCGCTGCAAGGGCTCCACAGATCTCCACGTCGCTCGCTGCCACTGCAGCTGCTCCACAAACCTCCACACTTGCGCCGCCAATCCGGCTCTTTTGGTCTCGCCTTCCGATCCAGCTCTTTTGGTCTCGCCTCCCGATCCGGCTCTTCTGGTCTCGCCACCTGATCTGGCACTTCTGGTCTCGCCGTCCGCAGACCCCACGCCGGACTCGCCGCTTGCTGACCTCACGCTGGACTCGTCGCCTGCTGACCTCCCGCCGGACTCGCCGCCTACTGACCTCGCGCCAGATTCATCGGCTGCAGACCCATCGCCCAACTCGCCAGCTGCAGAACCATCGCCCGTCTACTCATTGGCTACCATAGCTCAGCCGCGGGGGTCCAGAAAAACTCTGCACCTGTAGCCAAAGACTCTACACCTGCCGCCGAAGACTGCACCTGCTGCCAAAGACTCTGCACCTGCCGCTGAAGACTCTGCACCTTCCGCCGAAGACTCTGCACCTGCTGCCGAAGACTCTGCACCAACCGCCGAAGACTCTGCACTTGCCGCCAAAGACTCTGCACCTGCCGCCGAAGACTCTCAACCTGCCGTCGAAAACTCTGAACCTGCCACTGAAGACTTATCATCGGCACCCGACCACACATCGGCTGCTGCAGGTGACTCGTTGCCCAACCACGCATCGGTTGCTGCAGGAGACTCGTCGCCCGACCACGCATTGGCTGTTGCAGGCGACTCGTCGCCCGACCATGCATAGGCTGCTTCAGGCGACTCGTCGCCGACCGACTTTTCGCACGACTCATCGCCGACCGACTCCTCGCACGACTTATCGCTGACCGACTCTTCGCTAGGGTTGGGCATCGTTTGAATTTGAGCGATTCCGGTTCCGATTCCGATTATTCGTTTCAGTTCCGATTCTTTTCAATTCTCGATTCCGATTCTTTTTGTAGGCGGGGTTAAAAAAGACATGTCAATTCAATTCAGTTCAGTTTATTTATACTGTATAGCTCCAAGTCACAAGTTGTCTCAGGGCACTGAACAGAAACAATCAAATATAAAAATAATACGTTAACAGAAACTTTAATATAAAAATAATGGTAACACTATTTATCTGAGGAGACTACTTTGAGTTTAACCATGTTATAAAAAAAGCTACAGTAGTTAGCCAGAGTTATTTCAGGATGAAATAATTTGAACTTCTGTTTGAATTTAATGCTATGAACTTTTTCCTTTTTGTTACATTTACTATGATTTTCTCACAAGGCAGATTAGAGCCAACATGGAGGACTCACCAACATATACAGTACAGTATTATTATTATTATACATATAATATTGTCCAGTGTCTGATGTTGCAGTCATGTTACTAAGCTCCCACTGATGGGCTAACCTGGTTCCACCACCACCACCAGTAGGATCCTCAGACAGAACAGCTGATGGGATGTCCTGGTATCTGCAGCCCTCTCATTTGTTTCTTCATGGACATGGAGCTGTGAAATTATGTTGTGCCTCTTCTTCAGCAAAAAGTTCCTCCAGTGGAGACTTTCTGGACAGACTACAGGAAGTTCCTAAACAAACAACAGGTTTATCAGTATTATCAGTAAAAAGAGATTAATAAATCATTTTTAAGACTGAGAATGTGTACAATTATTAGCTCTGTTGTTATTGCCTAACTCAGTGTTTTTCAACCACTGTGCCTAGGCACACTAGTGTGCCGCGAGTGATCGTCAGGTGTGCCTTGGAAATTATCAAAAAAGCCCCCCCCCCCAAACACACACACATACACACACACACACACACTTTCTACAACCTCTTTAAATTTAAGACCACGTTGTTGTGGTATACTGTTCGGGTGTATTTTTGAAGACATGTTAAGTGCAATTTGAAATAAGATATATAGAATATGATAAAAATACATTTTTGTGTTTATTTCATTCCTATTCAAGACACTTTGATAAGAATGACTATATATTTAATATAGGCGGATACAGTATATCTGTTTACAATTTTGGTTGGTGGTGTGCCTCGGGATTTTTTTCAATCAAAACATTGTGCCTTGGCTCAAAAAAGGTTGAAAAACACTGGCCTAACTAACCTATTCAATAATTCTTCAAACTGTGACATTCACTCATAATGGAATGAAAGAGAACATAAACAGAAATTATATAATAATGAAAACTAGAGACATTAAAACATTTTAAAAGACACAGAGAACTTTAAATGGATTAAAAATGTTAATAAGTGTTGGATTTGAGTGCAATGTAAGTGCAATCCATGGTTGAATCCACATCTGAAAAGGGATGCAACCTTTTCAGAACATATGCTGTAACAGTTCTGTGGCACTCTTCATTCAGTTACACTGACGTTTTTACCTTGGACAGTCACTGCTGAACACTGTGAAGCAATTTCAGGTCGTTTGTCTAAGAAGAAAAAAATGAGCTAACGTTACCAGCATCGTGTTTGTATTTGAGCTGACGCCGCTTTAAGCGGAGTATAACTTGTTAGCTGCCTTAATGTTGGTAAGAGACGTAGTTTATAGTTTATTTATTTACCTGATGGAGCCGAAGAGGTAGCGATTAGCGAAAAGTTTGGCAGAGCGTTTTGCAGACGGACCACTCTGTACTTCCGGTCGGATACGAAGCGAAAATAATCCGGTGGAGCGCGTCAAAGACGGGACACTATTTTACTTCTCCACCCTCCTTTGCATGATAGAAAATTATTGCAAGTGCTGCACTGACCTGACTGGTCATTTTATTAACACTAGCACTACCACATGTGAGCCATTCGGATATTCTAACTATAGTTCCCATGGGAGTTAGTCAAATGGCTCATTGAATTAGCAATTTTGCAGCCTTTGGTATGTATATGAGGCCATTCTGTTGGTGTGGATGAGGCCTTGGGGGCATATTTATATATCAGAGTCAGAGAGTCAGAGAGTCTTTATCGTCATTTGCACAACATGTGGGACATGTGATGAAAACGAGAGTATGTACACAGGTCGTGTATATAAATATTTAAATATATATTATATATATATATAAATAAATATATATATATACACATATATACACCCACATATATACAATATATATATATATATATAGTATATATATATATATATATA
>JBBPBX010018158.1:24041-34247 GCA_038048925.1 Garcialebias charrua
GAGACTCTACTTCCTCAGACGGCTGAGACGAGCTGGTCTGAGCAGCCCAGTTCTCACCTCCTTCTACAGGTGTGCAGTGGAGAGCATCCTGTGCTCCAGCATCAACGTGTGGCATGGAGGCTGCACAGTTGAAGAGAGGAAAGCTCTACAGAGAGTGGTGAAGGCTGCACAGAAGTCTGTTGGAGTCAGTCTCCCCACCATCACAGACATTTACACCTCCAGATGCAGGAAAAGAGCCACCTGCATCATGAAAGACCTCACTCACCCAGCACACTCACTCTTTGCCCCACTCCCCTCAGGACGGAGGTTGAGGAGCATCAAATGTAGAACCACTAGACTGAGGAACAGCTTCTACCCTGAGGCTGTTAGACTCATGAATAAATAAAAATAAAATAAAAAATAAACACTGCAAAATATCACATCATGCTGATGCTGATCTGTTTTCTTGTTGCTGTATTCATCTGTGACCATCTGCTCATACAAACTCATGTTCGTGCTGCTGTTTATTCCCACTATATTAGGCTTAGTGTATTACTAGTTGATGTTTTTCTTAGTTAGTTCTAGATGTTATTACTGTTTTTCTCTTTCATTGTTGTTGGATGTAACTGGGACCTCGTGTACATAATCTCGTTTTCATCTCATGTACCACATGCGGTGCAAATGACAATAAAGACTCTCTGACTCTGACTCTGACTCTATTTGCCAGGGATTCCAATAAACAGGGAGTTGCAGTAGTCGAGCCTGGAGGAGACAAAAGCATGGACGAGCTTTCTCAGCATCAGAAAAAGTTAGAGATGGGCGAAGTCTGGAGATGTTTCGAAGATGGAAGAAGCAGGTTTTAAACAGATGCTTAATGTGATTTTCAAATGTAAGATGAGAGTCCATTTTTATTCCAAGATTTGTAACAGAGGTGGAGAGGGGGATGTCTTGTCCAGAAAAGGAAATTGTTGTTATAGTTGATGTTTGTACCTGGTGAGGGGTGCCAATCAGTATGGCCTCAGTCTTGGAGCAGTTTAATTGAAGAAAGTTCTGATTCATCCATGCCCTTATTTCCTCCAGGCAGGTAGAGAGGGCAGTGAGTGAAGATGGAGATGACAATGGGGAAGATGAGGATGCTCCAGTCCTGATGTAAAGCTGTGTATCATCGGCATAACAGTGAAAAGAAATGTTGAACTGATTAATAATTTGACCTAAAGCCAGCATGTAAAGGGAAAACAGCAGGGGCCCCAGAACTGACCCCTGAGGGCCACCACAGGAGACACAGACTGTCTGGGAAGTGGTTAAAAAAAAAGGCCTTTGATACTGTGGATCATACCATTCTCATAGACAAATTGAGTAATGATGGTGTCGTGAGAGGACCAGCATTGCAGTGGGTTGCTAGCTATCTCAGTAACAGGACACAATTTGTACAAATTAATGATGTAAGATCCAACCTCTGTAATATTACATGTGGAGTCCCTCAGGGCTCTATCATTGGACCTAAATTATTTATTTTGTATATTAATGACTTGGTTAAGGTTTCAGTACTTCTCAAATGTATCCTTTTTGCTGATGATACAACTTTTTTTGTTGTGGTCATGATATTACACAGATCTTTGAGTTTATGAAGATTGAATTGGTCAAAATACAAAATTGGTTTAATCTAAATAAATTGTCATTTAATTTAGATAAAACTAAATACATGATATTTGGTTTAAGAAAAACTGTTGATATTCCATTTATGATTGACGATGTTGAGATCTGTCGTGTTAGTGAAGTGAAATTTCCGGGTGTCATCATTGACGACAAACTGACGTGGAAACATCACATGACCTGTCCTGGAGCAGGAACACTGCATCACTGGCCAAGAAGGCTCACCAGCGCCTCTACTTTCTCCGCAAGCTGAAAAGAGCTGGAGCTCCAACCCCCATCATGTGCACCTTCTACAGAGGTGCCATAGAAAGTGTCCTGACCAGCTGCATCACTGTGTGGTTTGGTGCATGTACTGCATCCTGCCGAAAGAGCCTCCAGCGTATAGTGAGAGCAGCTGAGAAGATTGTCGGCACCTCCTTGCCCTCACTACAGGACTTACACAGCAACCGCCTCACTCGGAAAGCCCTCTGCATGGCAGGTGATCCCACACACCCACTACACAACTGCTTCAGCCTGTTGCCATTGGGGAGGAGACTGAGGAGTCTCCAGGCTCGAACCAGCAGACTAAATGACAGCTCTGTTCATCAGGCAGTCAGGATGCTAAACTCTCTGCCTGCTCTGCCCTCCCTCCCACTTGTACTGCCTTAATCACAAAAAACTTTCACACATTACCACACAACACAAAGTTTTTAACACTGGACTCTGTGTCATCAATACGGGTCATTCACTCAACTCACGGTCATGTGCTCATTCAGTTTGCACTACTTCTCATATTTGCACTAATGTTTGTATTACATTACTGCCTATAGTCATACTACTGTTTACATTTACTGTTGACATTTATTACTACTGTTTACATTTATTACTACTGTTTACATTTATTACTACTGTTTACATCTAGACTTTTTATATCTACACTACTGCTGATATACAGTATATATTCTTTTTACTAGCCTTATTGCATAATGCCACTTTATCTCTATACCAATATCAAATACCTCATACATATACTGTGTACATTAACCTCATATGCTGCTTTGTCACTCTTTACAAATGTCAAATGCCAGAACCTTCATTTATTTTATAGATATACTTTTTATACTTTATACTTCGGGACAGTATTACACTCTATTTCATTTTATGATTATGTTTATTAAATGTTGGTGTTTTTGGTGATGGTGAAACTTTTTATACTTTTATACTACTATGAAAAACTACTATGCAAAAAACTCAGGACAGTATTACACTCTATTTAATTTTATGATTATGGTTATTAAATGTTGGTGTTTTTGGTGTTGGTGAAACTTTTTATACTTTTATACTACTAAGAAAAACTACTATGCAAAAAAACTCAGGACAGTACTAAACTTTTATTATTTCATTTTATGCTTGTTTATTAATTGTTTAGTGTTTAGTGTTTAAATGGTTACTGTTGCACCGAGGGACTGAGAGAGAAATGCAATTTCAATCCTGTGTATGTCCTGTACATATTGCAGTTTTGATAATAAAGTTGACTTTGACTTTTGACTTGACTAAATTTAGTAAACTCAAAGATGGCGAGATCTATTGCCGTTCTGTATAAAGTCAGGAACCTGTTAAATGATAAAGCACTGTACAGTACTTGTTGTACAACACAATTATTGTTCCGCATATAATTTATTGTATTGACATCTGGGGTAAAGCATGTAAAACATTTACTGAACCTGTTTTTTTTGTTACAGAAAAGAGCTATAAGAATAATTACCAGAAAAAATTATTGTCACCCTTCTAGCACATTGTTTCACCATTTGAAATTGTTAAAGTTCAATGACTCGGTGGATTATAATATTTTGTCTGTCATGTATAGAGCCCATAAAGAAGAATTACCATTTAATATCCAAATACTTTTTGTTAAACGTCAAAGCTGTTATAATCTAAAGGGAGAAGACATTTTTGTTAAGCCTAAATACAGAACCAGTTCGAGGGGTCGGTCAACCTCCATTCAGGGAATTGTTTGTGGAATGATTTGAATACTGAAACTAAAAACGCCACATCATTATTTACATTTAAGAATTTAATCAAATCCAAATTATTACAGAAATATACGTGAATTCGTTTTTTGTGTGTTATTTTGTAATTCAATAATTATGAGTTATTTTCTATTCTGTTACTTGTTGATGATTTTTTTGTTTGAACTGACTGTTAGATAAAGGGGGCAGATATAATAAGACTTTTTCTTCATTCTACCACACTTCATTTTATTTCTTGATATTGTATTGTCACATTTGTGATTTTTTTTGTGTGTGTTATATTTTAAAATGAATAAATTAATTAAAAAATAAAATTTTAAAGCCTGAACAACCTGATCCTAAGTTCATAGTAGTGCAGAAGCGAGCCAGTTATGTGTTGTCTTTTCAACAAAAATGGTTCACAACTTTTCCTTGGTTGCATTACAGTGCCACTGTAAAAGGGGTCATATGTTTTCACCGTGCCAAAGTTTATCTGAATCAGTCATCATTTGCAAGCAAGTGTGATCCTGCTTTTGTGAGCGTGGGATTTAGAAACTGGAAAAAGGCTACTGAGAGGTTCTCAGGACATGCAAAAAGTCAGCTGCATATTCATGCAATGAATGTACATGCTCAAAAAGGTAACACTAGCTTTACAGCTTTCTTCAGCTGTTGCCAGACAACAGGAGGAAGCCAGGCACGGATTGTCAAAGATTGTCGGCTCCATCAAATATTTAGCTAGGCAGGGTTTAGCTCTACGAGGCCATGTGGAAGAGAAGAGTAATCTCTCTCAATATCTCAAAGAAAAGGCAGAAGATGACCCTGTTTTTCAAAAATGGTTAGAGACCCACAAGCAAGAATACACAAGTCCTCTCATTCAGAATGAAGTTCTGGGCATATCAATCAATCAATCAATCAAAACTTTATTTCAGACACAAAAAAGTCCATAAAAATACACGTAAAAAATCCATAAAAAAAACAAATAAAATAAAGTAATAAAAGACAAATAATTCACTGAGTCACAAATAAATGTCGGCGCCAATGATTCCACAATCTTGAAGAAAATCTCACTGCACTAATAGCAGGATTTACTAGATTTGCAATTATATTATTGCATGACACAGACAATCTACACATGCATTTATACATAAGATTCCTGAGCACAGCAGCACATGTGGGAACAGCATTATGTACAAACATATGGCTAGCACTGCTCCATCTAGGCACTTTGAGGAGCAGCCTCATGCCATCATTGTATGCCACATAAAGTTTCTGCAGGCTACTTTTTTTGTATCTTCGCCACAGATGAGCAGTGTATAGCGAAGTACAAAAAGCTTTAAAAAGAGCTATTTTCACAGAGGATGAACACATACCAAACTTTCTGATCAGAGTATTAGCTTGTGCATATATCATACGATACTGCCTACAGATGTCACAATCATCAGAGAGGTCATCAGATATGTAATGTCCCAAATATTTGATTTCATTGCATATATTGAGGACAGCACAAGATAGAGAGAAGTCAGGGGTTCTCAGATGTTTGTCAGCCCTACTTCTAACAATCATAACTTTGCTTTTCTTAGCGTTATACTTGATGTCAAAGTCATAACCATATTGGGAACAGACCCTTAGTAATTGTTGAAAGCCAGCACTATATGGGCACAAGATTACCAAATCATCTGCATACATTATGTGATTAATTATGCGATCACCAACTACACAGCCTGTTTTATAACAATTCAAGCGCTTTGATAGTTCATCCATGTAGATGTTAAAAAGGTAAGGGGACAGTATACTTCCCTGCATAATGAGCAATGAGATTGTAAGAGGAATTGCTGAAACTATTCGATGCCTCCCAGTTACACAGTTTGCCTTAAAAGTTGATGGGACACAAGACATATCAGGTCAAGAGCAAGAATCTGTATGTCTTCGTTATGTGGATCAGGACCTGATTCCTCATGAAGAATTTATTGAGATGTATTCTGTCACCGAAACAGCAGGACAGCATCTTGCAAAAGTTGCATTAGATGTACTTTGCAGACTAAACTTGCCAGTGTCAGCACTGCACGGGCAGACCTACGATGGAGCCTCAAATATGTCTGGCGCATATTCTGGAACACAGGCTCTTATTAGGGAGAAACAGCCACTAGCTCTGTATGTGCACTGTGGAGCACACTGTGTGTGAATTTGGTCACACAGAAGGCATGCCTATAGCTTCTAGAGTTGTGCGAGATGCCCTTGACTGGGTTCATCAGTTGGGAGTTCTGTGTGGACAGTCTGGCAAATTCAAACAGATGTTTCATCAGATAGCAATAGCTGACCATGCAACCGCTACTGCCCTGAAACCACTGTGTGCAACTAGGTGGACTGTAAGACCGTACGTTCTGTTCTAACACAGTATGACTCACTGCCTTAGAAGAAATGGCAGGAGGTAACTCTCCCTCTGCAACCACTGCAAATGGTCTGTTACAGCAGTTTATGAAAGGCAGTACTTTACTTGGCCTTATGATGGCAGAAGCAGTCATTGGAGAGCTAGAGTGTCTCAACAGTTCTCTTCAGAGAAGGACACAAACTGTTTCTGGTATGCAAGCTGCTGTTTGTACAGTTCAGTCAACTCTCAATGGCAAGAGAAGTGATGAGGTCTTCCAAAGCCTTTTTGAGAAGGCATCTACAACTGTGAAGTCTTTGGACTTGGAGCCTATAAAAATGCCACGAGTTCGACAACCACCCAAATGCTTCAGTGGAGACTCAGGTAGTTTCAGTTCTAAAACCCTTATGGAACACTACAGAGTTGAGTTTTTTAAGGTACTTGACACTGTTCACACACAGTTCACAGAACGTTACCAGCAGGGGGGTCTTCTTATCTTGCAGAAGCTGGAGAAAACCTTGCTTTCTGGAAATGTTGACCCAGTGGTTCATGACTACCCAGAAATTAATGCCCAGCTGCTGGAAATCCAGCTACCCATGTTCAAACATAATTACATGTACAGATCCTGTGGGGAGGCTACAAACATTCTCAAAGGTTTGCCAACAGAGGTGCGAGGCTTATTCACTGAAATTGAAACTTTGGTGAGGTTACTCCTTGTGGTATCAGTCTCGTCCTCTGAAGCAGAGAGGAGCTTTAGTGCTCTTAGACGATTAAAGACTTGGTTACGCTCAACTATGACACAGCAGAGGCTGAACCATGTTGCAGTGTGTCACATCCATCCATCCATCCATCCATCTTCTTCCGCTTATCCGGGGTCGGGTCGCGGGGGTAGCAGCCTAAGTAGGGAGGCCCAGACTTCCCTCTCCCCAGCCACTTGGAGCAGCTCCTCCGGGGGAATCCCAAGGCGTTCCCAGGCCAGCCGAGAAACATAGTCCCTCCAGCGCGTCCTGGGTCTTCCTCTGGGTCTCCTCCCGGTGGGACATGCCCGGAACACCTCACCAGGGAGGCGTCCAGGAGGCATCCTAACCAGATGCCCGAGCCACCTCAACTGGCTCCTCTCGATGTGGAGAAGCAGCGGCTCTACTCCGAGTCCCTCCCGGATGACTGAGCTTCTCACCCTATCTCTAAGGGAGAGTCCAGCCACCCTGCGGAGAAAACTCATTTCAGCCGCTTGTATCCGAGATCTTGTTCTTTCGGTCATAACCCAAAGCTCATGACCATAGATGAGGGTGGGAACGTAGATCGATCGGTAAATTGAGAGCTTTGCCTTTTGACTCAGCTCTCTCTTCACCACGACAGACCGGTACAGCGCCCGCTTCACTGCGGACGCTGCACCTATCCGCCTATCGATCTCACGCTCCAGTTTTCCCTCATTCGTGAACAAGATCCCGAGATACTTAAACTCCTCCACTTGGGGCAGGACCTCCTCCCCGACCAAGAGGGGGCATGCTACCCTTTTCCGGCTCAAGACTGATGTATGTGTGTCACATCCATCAGGACAAATTGGACAGCTTAACTAAGAAGTCAGTGTGCACACAGTTTATTTCTTTCACACCAAGACGCAAACAGGTGTTTGGTGCTTTTGTTTGAAAGCCCAAAAAACAGCTGCATGCTGATACCTTAAAGGAGCTGTATGTAACAATAGAGAGAAAGAAAGAAAAGAGAAAGTGAGACAACAAAACAACAATTATCCACAAAAAGAGCACAAGGCAAACACACCAAACCTCCGTCCACAATCCTGCAAATTACATGACAGAACACAGCAACAAAACATACAAGCATAAAGACTGATAATATTCATGACCTTGCATTAGAGTATACTTATGGAATAATTTGGAAAACGATGTTAAATATGCTAAATCTATATGCTTGTGTAAAAAAATGATCAAATTAAAGTGAGACTAAACCCAGGTTGAGACGGTAACTCCTCCTTCCAAAATCTCCCTGAAAATGGGCGTGTCGAGAGACAAGGAAGGGTGGAGGTAGAGTTGTGCTTTTGTTCACGCCTCCACCTGCAACAACCTAAAACAAATTAAACCTCTAGCCAACAACATACACCAAGCAACAACAAAGAATAAACATGTAGATGTATTTATCTATTCCACCCATTCCATCCAAAACCAAAGGCCTAAAAAAATGAAAATGAAAAGAAAAATAAAACCGCTTGTCAGGAGTGAAATGCAGCACTTCCATATAAGGTATGCACTTCTCATCTCTGCAGGGGATTGGCTCTGCTTGAACCACCTGTGTGACATCACACATGAGCAGACATGTCACACATGAGCAGACATGTCACACATGAGCGTTTGCACAAATAAGAAAATTAAGGTGTAATCCACCAGTTCAACCCATAGAACTACCGTAAACACATTTTTAGACCAAATATTGCCAATTTACACAGATATGCACAATTATGTGAGAATAAACACAGCCATAGTGCTAGATAACATTTTAAACACATTCTAGGGAGTTTATCAGCTAAAAAAAGTTAATTTTGGGTTTAGTCGCACTTTAAGGTTAACAAAATAGAAAATTGAAAAGTTAATAATAATAATAATAATAATTGTCTAATCTTGTCATCTGCGTATGTTTCCCATACACAGACGAAATTCGTCTCTGCATTTAACCCAACCACCTACCAGGTGGTGCAGTGAGCAGCCATAGAAGGCGCTCGGGGAGCTGGAGAAATAGGTGTGCACTCATAGACACCCCAAGATGTGTAGTGGCCGGGACGCGAACCCGCGTCCTTCGGGTCCCAAGTCAAACGCCCTAACCACTACACCATCCTGGCTCTAAGTAATTTTCAAGTCAACAAATGCAGTTTTTTTTATTAAATTACTTGAAAAACATTGCTTGAGTTAATTGTTTAGATTGAGTTTGCTTTTGTTTGTTTTTAAAAAAAGGGGCAGATACTATAAGATTATTTCTTCTCTGCCACCTTTCATTTTATGTCTTTTATATTACTCACGGTATGTTTTTTTTCTTTTTTTTTTTCTTCTTTCGGCTTTTTCCCTGCGTTAGGGGTCACCACAGCGAACTAGTCGCATGAAGATTTGGCAGTTGTTTTTACGCCGGATGCCCTTCCTGACACAACCACAGACCACCGAGCAACCACAGCCCTCTGTGTGGAGTAGAGAGCTGATATCTAGGGTTCCCGGGGGAGCAGATGGTATGGGTTAAGGGCCTTGCTCAAGGGCCCAGAGTGGGGCAGA
Organism: Garcialebias charrua; assembly: GCA_038048925.1. Lineage (NCBI taxonomy): Eukaryota > Metazoa > Chordata > Actinopteri > Cyprinodontiformes > Rivulidae > Garcialebias > Garcialebias charrua. Next base: position 33,299 of record JBBPBX010018158.1, read on the forward strand.
TGAGGGTGGAGACAAGTGTATGGACAAGTGTGACCGCTTCACTTATCCCACCCACATCTTTGATGTTGTCGGTACCGGGGCTTGAACCGGCGACCTTCCGATCACAAGCGCACCTTCTTAACCTCTGCGCCACCACTCCCACTACTCACGGTATGTTTAAACATTGTTTTTTTATTGATGTAAAATGAATAAATTTAATAAAAAAAATAAAAGTGAACAGTTGTAGATGTTCATCTAGTAATAACCTACTGAGTTTTAATTAAGTCCATCCACTGGTTCATATTTTGCTAACAAGACACCTGCTTATCATGGCAGCGGGCGATAATGTCCTCACATCTGTCCACTAGCTGAAAGAACATGAGAGAAACATACACTTTCATGCATCCTTTATTCCAACACGAGCCAAAAAAGATCCTTCAACATTTCCCATGATGCATCAGTGTCACAGCATTCAACGTTTTTCACAGATTTATATTATATTTTAATAATGTTTGACCTTCAGGTCTGGAGTTAAATCAGAAAACGTGACTCGTGATTTAACTTCAACAAAAACCTGTAAAAAAGGATTTATCAAAACAATCAGAAGGTCGACAGCAGGTGCAGCACTTCCTGTACAAACAGGAAGTGCACAGCTGATTGGACAGCTTTCAAAAAACACAGGTTAAACCATCTTCATCATCTTCTTCTTCATTACCAGAGCAAGAACCTCTATGAGCTCCACGGATAAGAACCCAGGTCTTCACTTTTCACGGTTTCTAGCTGACAGAACCAAACGGAACCTTCTACACAGGCCCGTCAACACGGTTCTGTCAGAACCTTTAGAGAAGAAACCCAGCAGAACTGCTGAGGGCTCAGCAATCCAAGACTGGTCCCCTCGTTCACACACACAGACACTAAATGGGTTTGAGTCCTTTTCCAACATTAGTTCAACTGGTGAGAAAAAGTTACC
>JBBPBX010018158.1:34280-45970 GCA_038048925.1 Garcialebias charrua
CACACAGACACACACACAGGTCCTGCAAGAGTCCCTCTGAAATATGGACCAAGACTCAGTCAATAAAGACCCAGAACAAAAACTGGTCCGGCATGGTCACCTTCATCATCATCTTCATAAGTCTTAGAGCTGCTGAGTCCCCAGAAGAGTCGCATCGTCATCATCCTCGTCATCCTCACCATCTCCTCAGTTCTCCACATCTTCATCACCACCATCAGACTGGATGTGCTCTCAGGTCTGACAGGTCTGGAGTAAAAAAGGCCTCTCTGGTCCTCAGCAGGGACCATGTTGTTCCGAGGTCACGGCTGAAGGGGACCATCGGATCCCAGAGTGGGTTCGGATCGAACCGTTGGTTCCTGTCATGTTGTTGACAGAAGTGTCTCGTGGCAGCAGCTCGCTCAACATCAGAACCAGAGTCCGGATGACAATAAATATGGAATGTCAGTTAACAATAAAACAAACTCCACTCTTTGATCCACCATAAAACTTGAAATAAATCATAAAATAAACCTGATTGTGAAGTTTGGGTAAAAAAACAACAACACAGAACTGAAAAACAGGAAGTCTGAGCAGCTGGTAGAAACTCTGGTTAACTAGTTAACCAGTTAGACCATATTTAACCAATTAGTTAGTTAGACCACAGGTACCTAGTCAACTGGTAAGACCACCGGTACACTGGTATGTGGTTAGACCACAAATAAGTAGTTAGACCAAAGGCAACTCAGTTAGACCACATGCAACTAATTAACTTGTTATACCACAGGTAACTAGTTAGACCACATGTAACAAGTTAACTAGTTAGACAACAGCTAACTTGTTAGAGCACACAAGTAGTTAACTTGTTAGACAATATGTAACTAGTAAGACCACAGATAACTTGTTAAGTAGTGAGACCCCTTATAATGAGTTACTGTATACCATTAGTAACTAGTTAGACCGCATGTAACTAGTTAGACCACAGGTAACTAGTTAGACCACAGGTAACAAGTTAACTAGTTAGACAACAGCCAAATAGTTAGATCAACAGCCAAATAGTTAGATCACATGTAACAAGTTAACTTGTTAGACAACATGTAACTAGTAAGACCATAGGTAACTTGTTAAGTAGTGAGACCACATGTAAACCACAGGTAACTAGTTAGACCACAGGTAACAAGTTAACTAGTTAGACAACAGCTAAATGGTTAGATCACATGTAACAAGTTAACTTGTTAGACAACATGTAACTAGTAAGACCATAGGTAACTTGTTAAGTAGTGAGACCACATGTAACTAGTTAGACCACATGTAACAAGTTAACTAGTTAGACAACAGCTAACTTGTTAGAGCACATAACTACTTAACTTGTTAGACAATATGTAACTAGTAAGACCACAGATAACTTGTTAAGTAGTGAGACCACTTGTAGTTAGTTATACCATTAGTACCTAAAGTAGTTAGACTGCATTTAACTAGTTATACCACAGGTAACTAGTTATACCACAGGTAACAAATTAACTAGTTAGACAACAGCTAAATGGTAAACATGTAACTAGTAAGATCATAGGTAACTTGTTAAGTAGTGAGACCACATGTAACAAGTTATACCACAGGTAACTAGTTAGACCACATATTGTAATAAGTTAACTAGTTAGACATAAAGTAACTGGTTAGACTACAGACCACTGGTAACTTGTGAGGTTAACTAGTTAACTGTGGTTAAGTCCCTGCAGCAGCCACCACATGTTCTTCGGCCAGGGATCAGTCTCAGCAGAACCTGAACTTCCTGTCCACCTGTCCGTAGTCCCTGTCCAGTGGGGTTCTGGCTCCTAGACGAGGAAGAGGAGGCTGAGATGAAGCTGCGATCAGGAGGTGAGGAGTTCGAAGGAGATAAACCTTTTGAGCCTCTCCAGGTACTGGGCGTAGAGTTCAATGTCGTTGTGACCTGCCCCCTCCACCCAGAGAGGCTCCACGGCCCGCGGACAGCGCTCGTACATGGCCAGGCCGTGAGAGAAGTCAATCACCTCGTCTTCAGTACCATGGATCACCAGAACCGGAGAGGCCACCTTAGATACCTTTTCAATGCTGTGGAGGAGAGAAGAAGACAAGAACCTGTCAGAAAACCAGGCTGAGGCAAAAAGAACCAGGTGGTTTCAGAACCATTCTTCACATTCTGAATCCTAATGGGCTCCATGGCAGCAGACCTATGAGACTCCACTGTTGGAGGCAGTTTCCTACTCAGAAACTGTTGGTGTTCCACACTTCATCCAGTTTCACCATTCTTCTGAACAACCAACCTACATCTCCAAAGTGTCACACTTCATTCAGAGGAACAAAAAGAGAAAAGTCCTGAAGCAACCAGTGGTCGTGCTGGGACCTGCAGAGTGGTTCCCACTCACCTGGGGAAGGCGTCAAAGCAGTAGGTCTTTCGGGTATCAGGGAAGGCCACCCGGAGCCCAGACATGAGGGGGGAGTGGAGGATGACGGCAGCACATTCGTGACGAGCAGCCAGGTCGATGGTAGGCACTGTGCCGATGCTCTGACCGTACAGGATGATGTTCTCCGGAGCTACACTGTACCTGAAGGAACAAGACCAGACGGGACAACACTCATCATAGATTATATAATCCTATACAGACCTCACACTACAAAGACTTGACCCTACATACCTTTACACAGACCTGACCCTACATACCTCACAGTGCAAAGACCTTACCCTACAGACCTCACAGTACACAGACCTGACCCTTGTAATGGACCTACCCAGGGTCAAACTAAGGTTTTTGAACTGTCCAGTGATGACCTTTACTGACCTTTCAGTAAAGCAAGACATTTACTACAAAATCATTCATTTAGCTATAATCTGATAACATAGTCACCAAAAAGAGACTATTTCTATCTTTGATTTTAGGCTGATGTGATCAAAAGAATAACTTTTGTCATTTTCATGATGTGTGCTTTTAAGCTGTGTTATTCTTTAAGAGTTGTGTTCACTGCGGTGTTAAAGGTGAAATCTCGGGTCACAGAGACCCGACTGTTTTGTTTAGAAATAAGAAGACAGTTTAATCCGTTGTTTTTCATGAACAAGGCTCCAGCTTCTCTGTCTTTTCCTAAACAAATCTCCCTCTGCTCTGGCTGTAACCTTGGGCCTGATAAGGCAAGTGCACTCCTCTCTTTGTTCCTGCTTTTTAAGTTCTAACTGTGCGAGAACGCTTCAGAGTTTGCTGGGAATTTCAAAGAGATGTGAACCTTTCCCAAAGAGCTGGGTACGTTTTGGTCAAGAGCTAACGACCTGCGTCTTCAGCTAAGGACTGATAACAGGCTGTTATGAGTCCACCTCGAACGAGCGTTTGTTATTCCTTCCTGGAATAAATTATCTTGAGCCAAGAAGCCACGACTGTCACGACTTCTGCCGACGAAAGCGAGTATCACCGACACCGACAAGGTAAACACGCGTGGAGTCCAGCTTGGACTTGCGGGACCGACGACTCGTCAGTCTAAAGTTGACCACAGCTCTTTACCAGAACCAAGGCGGACGTCTTAAGGTAAAGGAGCAGCTGTTTGCTTGCTGGAGGTGTGATGATATCTTAGCTGGACGCGTACGGAAGAGTGTCATCTGGTTTCATAAATGCAAGATAAACTTCCTCTCTTAACCTCCCAATTCTTCTTAAATCTTTCCTCCTACTCTTTCCCCTCTCAATCTAAGCTGGAAACTATTTTAAGTTTAAAGGGGACCACACATGCAAAATTCACTTTTTAATGTTTTTTTACTAAACTTTGGGTATTTACTTCATAAAAAAACAGTCCTTGTGCCAAAAAAATGCATCCAGTGGTTTATTTACTCTAAGTAGATTTATTTATCTTTGATAAATACACCAGGATTCACACTTCCTGCAGATATTGACGTCACAAGCCGCAGCCAAGCCGCAGCCAATCAGATCAAACCTGAGTCCAGCCCCTCACCTAGCAACCCCTGGTTAGGCTCAACCCACTTCTGTATTAAACACATGACTGTTGTTTTTCATGATTTCATCTCATCTTTTGTTTATATGTTCTTAATTTCATGTGTACAGCACTTTGTTGCAGCTGTGTTTTTTTAAATGGCTTTATAAATAAAGTATAATTGTTATTTTTATGTTTTAGTTCAATTTTTAGTGTATTTGCGATCGCTGCCAACGCGCAGCCGGCAAAAATTAAACGAGCGGACCGCCGGCGTAAGGACCGGTTGCGACGGGACCCTCTTCCGGCGCGATGGAGCGGAGCTTCAACTGTACAGCCTCGCAGCAGCCTCGCAGCAGGCTCGCAGCAAAAGGACCTTCTCCTTACAGATTAATTTACGGGAGACACTTGGTGAACTTTGTGTTGTCTTCACTGGAACAGCGATAACTCCAAAATCTCCGCGTGCAACGAGCGGAGCTGGCGAAAACCGGAAGAGGAACAAGCTAACATTAGCTTCGGATTCGGCAGGTCTCATGCTAAAAGGAGCAGCAAACTGCGGCGCGCTCAGACGGGTTTCGGTAAGTTATCTTAAGCTAGCACTAACAGTAAGTCAAATGAGTAATAAAAAAAGAGCTAATTTTAAAACAACAACACATTACAGATACTGGCTGTTACAGAGGGCGTGAACAGATCGTTGAAGGGCGTGGACTTCAAGAAACCGGTCGTTCAAAACGAAAGTTAAAAATGGCAGAATTAAAAAGGGTATAATTGATTATCTAAGAATTATTTTGTGTATTAAAATGAATTAATATTGTCAAGATAGCACACAGAAATAACATAAAAAATTTAAATACTTACATGTGGTCCCCTTTAAAGAGCCCTCAGACTAAATATGTTTACATCCAATATTGATGTCTGTTGTGTTAAATTTAAGTGTGCTGACGTATTAATTGAAAGAAAGTGAAATCATGTCAATCAAGTGTAATGGTGTTAATTTAGTTGATTTATTTTAAATAAATGATAGTGTCTCTTTGACATATCAAACTAAGTCAATGTCCATTGTCACTTAATGGCTCTGTTTATTTATCCATCATAAAGATCACAGAAATATTGGGTAAACTGAAAAAGAACAGAATCCGTGAATTTACTATTCAATCTGAATAAGTAAATTAATTAAGGTAAAGAGGTCAGTATTAATATTGACCTCCTCATTAACCTCTTACACCCTACAGACCTCACAGTGCAAAGACCTTACCCTAAAGACCTCACAGTACACAGACCTGACCCTACAGACCTCACAGTGCAAAGACTTGACCCTACATACCTCACAGTGCAAAGACCTTACCCTACAGACCTGACCCTACAGACCTCACACTACACAGACCTGACCCTACAGACCTCACACTACACAGACCTGACCCTACAGACCTCACACTACACAGACCTGACCCTACAGACCTCACACTACACAGACCTGACCCTACAGACCTCACACTACACAGACCTGACCCTACAGACCTCACACTACACAGACCTGACCCTACAGACCTCACAGTACACAGACCTGACCCTACAGACCTCCAGTACACAGACCTGACCCTACAGACCTCAGTACACAGACCTGACCCTACAGACCTCAGTACACAGACCTGACCCTACAGACCTCACAGTACACAGACCTGACCCTACAGACCTCTCAGTACACAGACCTGACCCTACAGACCTCCAGTACATAGACCTGACCCTACAGACCTCAGTATGCAGACCTGACCCTACAGACCTCACAGTACACAGACCTGACCTTACAGAGTCAGAGAGAATTTATTGTCATTTGCACCGCATGTAGTACATGTGTTGAAAACGAGATTATGTACACAGGGTCCCAGTTACATCCAACAACAAATGCAAGAGAAAAACAATAATAACATCTAGGATTAACTAAGAGAGACATCAGCTAGTAATACACTAAGCCCTAATGTAGTAGAAAAACATCATTATAAACAGCAGCACGAACATGAGCAGATGGTCACAGATGAACGCAGATAGTCACAGATGAACGCAGCAACAAGAAACAGATCAGTATCAGCATGATGTGACATTTTGCAGTGTTTATTCTTATTATTTATTTATTCATGAGTCTGACAGCCTCAGGGTAGAAGCTGTTCCTCAGTCTAGTGGTTCTACATTTGATGCTCCTCAACCTCCGTCCCGAGGGGAGTGGTGCAAAGAGTGAGTGTGCTGGGTGAGTGAGGTCTTTCATGATGCAGGTGGCTCTTTTTCTGCATCTGGAGGTGTAGATGTCTGTGATGGTGGGGAGACTGACTCCCACAGACTTCTGTGCAGCCTTCACCACTCTTTGTAGAGCTTTCCTCTCTGCAACTGTGCAGCCTCCATGCCACACGTTGATGCTGGAGCACAGGACGCTCTCCACTGCACACCTGTAGAACGAGGTGAGGACTGAGCTTCTCAGACCAGCTCGTCTCAGCCGTCTGAGGAAGTAGAGTCTCTGATGACCTTTCTTGATCAGGCTGGTGGTGTTATTGCTCCAGCTGAGGTTATCATTCAAGTGTACACCCAGGTACTTGTAACTGGAGACCACCTCCACCGCAGATCCACCTATATACAGTGGGGTGTGGGTGTGTTTGTTCCTTCTGAAGTCCACAATCATCTCCTTCGTCTTCTTCACATTCATGTGAAGGTTGTTCTCTTTGCACCAGCTCTCCAGATGTTCCACCTCCTGTCTGTAGCTGGATTCATCATTATCTGTGATGCATCCCACCACAGCTGTATCATCTGCAAACTTAACAATATGACAGCCTGGATGTGTGGCTGTACAATCATATGTGAGCAGAGTGAACAGAAGAGGGCTCAGCACACATCCTTGAGGAGAGCCAGTGCTGAGGGTGATGGTGGAGGAGGAGAAGTTGTGGATCTTCACGGACTGTGGTCTGTTTGTTAAGAAGTCTAAGACCCAGTTACAAATAGAGGGGCTTAGTCCAAGTGTGGATAGTTTGTCTATCAGAGTTTGGGGGATCATGGTGTTGAAGGCAGATGTGAAGTCCACAAAGAGCAGACGCACGTATGAGTCCTTCTGATCCAGGTGGGTGAGAGCAGTGTGGACCACAGAGGAGATGGCGTCCTCTGTTGATCGGTTCTCACGGTATGCATATTGATGAGGGTCCTCGCTGATGTTGACGGCTGTCTTGATGTGGGACATGACCAGTTTCTCAAAACATTTAGCGACTATCGGGGTGAGAGCCACCGGTCTATAGTCATTCAGACCAGTCACTGTGGAGCTTTTTGGGACTGGGATGATGGTGGCAGTCTTCAGGCAGGTGGGAACTGACTCCAGTGAAAGTGAGGTGGTGAAGATGTCAGCCAGCACCTCACAGAGCTGGTCCGCACATTCCTTCAGAACTTTCCCTGGGATGTTGTCTGGACCCGTAGCTTTATGAGGGTTGATCCTTCTGAGACTACCTCTCACTTCTGCTGCGGTCACTTTGAGGTGCTCCTCGTCTGGTGATGAGTTGAGTCTGGTGCTAGTTGGTCTGTTTGGATCATCAAAACGTGCATAAAACTTATTGAGGGCATCAGGCAGGGATGGGTCCCTGGGGCATTGTTTGCTTTTGCCCTTGTTACAGACCTCAGTACACAGACCTGACCCTACAGACCTCACACTACACAGACCTGACCTTACAGACCTCACACTACACAGACCTGACCTTACAGACCTCAGTACACAGACCTGACCTTACAGACCTCAGTACACAGACCTGACCTTACAGACCTCACACTACACAGACCTGACCCTACAGACCTCACACTACACAGACCTGACCCTACAGACCTCACACTACACAGACCTGACCTTACAGACCTCAGTACACAGACCTGACCCTACAGACCTCACACTACACAGACCTGACCTTACAGACCTCACAGTACACAGACCTGACCCTACAGACCTCACACTACACAGACCTGACCTTACAGACCTCACACTACACAGACCTGACCCTACAGACCTCACACTACACAGACCTGACCTTACAGACCTCAGACTACACAGACCTGACCCTACAGACCTCACACTACACAGACCTGACCCTACAGACCTCATACACAGACTTCTGGATCAGCTGACCCATATTGGGTGTTTCAGGTCTTTGGTGTTGGTCTCCTAAAACAGTTCAGGTCTTGTTCAGATCCCAGAGCCCTCCATAAGCGGAAAATGGTTTTAGCTCACATCATGTTGGAGCTAAAACTGTGATTTCTGTCACACCTTGAGAACCAGATCTGGACTGACACTGAGTCCCAGCAGCCTGGAGAACTGCTGATCCAGATTACTAATGGACCTGCGGAGTCCAGGCTCACTTACTTGTTCCTGAGAACCTGCCAGGCCGCCTCGATGTCCGCATACAGGTTCTTCTCGGACGGTTTCCCGGTACTGATCCCGTACCCCGAGTAGTCATAAGAGAAGACGTTGCAGTTGATTCTGGACCCAAGTCCGATGTAAAAGCTGCACATCTGGCCCAGGTCCACGGCGTTCCCGTGGGAGAACAGCAGGGTGTAGCGGCTGTTGGGTGCGCAGCGCACGAACATGCAGCCGATCTGGTTCCCGCGGCTGCTCCTGGTGCTGAACACCTCCACGGAGTCCAGTTCCCGCTGGGAGTACTGCCAGTCCGCCCGCGGGCCCAGCTGCAGGCTGCTCTTGCCGGTTCCGTCGCTGCGGACCGAGTAGGTGGGTTCCGGAGGGAGGAAGGCCAGCTTGGCCGCGATCCGGCCGGGGCAGGGCGGGCAGCAGAACAACCAGCACAGCTCTGCGACAGAAAACCCGTTCATCCTGGGTCCTGGTTCGGGCATCTGGGCTCGGGATTCTACTAAAAGTTACAGAACTGTCACTCCGGCCCGAAACCCGCCGGACCGTCAACACACACCGACATACAGGCCGGGCTAACCGCTCTGACCGAACCCAGCTCCACGGAACCGTTCAGAACATATTTTATTTGACAGACCCGAACCGGACCGAGATAAGCTCTGATCAAACGCATTCCGTTAGACCTTTCAGGGCCTGCTGCAACCGAACCGCTACAAAAACGCATCCATTTACAAGTTAATACTAGTCCGGCTTCCGCTAACACCGGATATGACGTCAGGGACCGTGTCAATAAACTTTATTGAACAATCTAAAAAAGATAAGTCTGGTCCTCTGGAAATTCAAAAAAACAAAACAAAACAAAGCAAAAAAAAAAAAATTGTAGAAACGTTTCGTCTTTCGTCCGAAAGACTTCCTCAGTCTGAGGTGCTGTATTCAGCTCAGTCTTATAAATAGCACCCTCGTGACTGAGCTGAATACAGCAACTCAGACTGAGGAAGTCTTTCGGACGAAAGACGAAACGTTTCTACAATTTTTTTGCTTTGTTTTGTTTTGTTATTTTACGGAGCCCCCCAGGGGACGTGGAAAAAATATTTTTTCTTTGCGTGAGCACGCAAACGTTTGCGTGCGCACGCAAAACTATTGCGAGGTAACGCAAAACCTTTTGCGTGGGAACGCAAAACCCTTTGCGTTCCCACGCAAAAGGTTTTGCTTTACAGACACCATGGGAGGGGTTCCTTTAAAAGGAATGTGGACTCAGTAATACAAGCATGTCACAATAGCTCAACCAGTAACGCATCGGCTTGCCGCTCCAAAGGTCACGGGATCGATTCCCAGTCGGGACAACATTTTTTTTTTTTAGATTATTTATTCATTCCAGATTAAGAAAACAGAAGAAAACTATTTACAAAACAACAATAAAAACTTTCAATTATATAATCATTCCTCTTTCTTATTTTGCTTAATGTCACAGAATAAACACAATAAAAACCTGTATTATCTGCAGCATTGTTGTTTGTGGCTCAACATTACGACAATGGAGCAGACAGTACCCTCAATTTAATTGAATTTTGAAATCATATATATCAAATATAAGGATGTCCAGTGTGTGCTGCAGTGGTAAAAGTAATTTTCCGTTGTATATTTCACGTTCAAGCTCCGTGGAATCAGCTGCGCTCTGTTTGTCCCTCTGAACTTGTGATTCTGTGTCAGAATTTCAGGGATAAGTTAAAAACCATTAAGCAAAATAAGAAAGAGGAATGATTATATAATTGAACGTTTTTATTGTTGTTTTGTAAATAGTTTTCTTCTGTTTTCTTAATCTGGAATGAATAAATAATCTAAAAAAAAAAAAAATGTTGTCCCGACTGGGAATCGATCTCGTGACCTTTGGAGCGGCAAGCCGATGCGTTACTGGTTGAGCTACAGTGACATGCTTTCATTACTGAGTCCACATTCCTTTTAAAGGAACCCCTCCCATGGTGTCTGTAAAGCAAAACCTTTTGCGTGGGAACGCAAAGGGTTTTGCGTTCCCACGCAAAAGGTTTTGCGTTACCTCGCAATAGTTTTGCGTGCGCACGCAAACGTTTGCGTGCTCACGCAAAGAAAAAATATTTTTTCCACGTCCCCTGGGGGGCTCCGTATTATTTGAATGTCCAGAGGACCAGAGTTATCTTTTTTAGATTTTTCTACCTGGATTATTGAGCATGCATCAGGGTTTATTGAACAATATTCATTCAACCTTTATGTTAACCCCACTGAGCCTCGAGGACTCATTTACAAGAGAGACCTGTTTTCAACAAAGAATGGTAACAGACAACCATAAGAGATCCATACAGATTATTATTATTATTTTTAGACAAGTTAAAAAAAGATGTCAAAGTAGCAAAATAGCTACATTATAAGGCAAATGTAAAAAACTACAAACAAACTAAAAAAGAATCTGTCCCGATGAGCTGACTGAGAATTATTGGATTTGGTTACTGGGCAGCCGTGGCGTAGTGGTAATGGCAGTCGTCCCCCGATCCAAAGGTTGGAGGTTCAAATCCCAAGTTCCCACACCATGTGTCGTTGTGTCTGTGGGCAAGACACTTAACCCCGAGTTGCTCCCGGTAGGACTGACTGGTGCCTTGCATGGCAGACTACCGCTACCGGTGTATGAATGGGTGGATGGCTGGTGCTGTAAAGCGCTTTGGGGCCTCTCATAGGGGGCTGGAAGGCGCTATATAAGTAATCTCCATTTACCATTATTAAGCATGAACTTAAAAACAGGAAGATGTCTGTATTGGTGCCAGGAGTCCAACATATTCTTAAAGCCATTTAGAGAGGTCAAGGTCGAGAGCTTCAAATATTTTTGTAAGATATTCTAGGAAGCAGGAGCAGAATAGGAGAAGACCCTTTTGCCAAGTTCAGTCCTCACTGAGAGAACACTGCAGGTAATCATGTCCTGAGAGCGCTCGCTGTAGCTGCACTCACGCAGAGACATGTATAGGAGATGTATGAAGGCAGCCTGGGCCGGATTAACCATATGGGCAACTGTAAGTGCCCAGGGGCCCACAATCTCTGAGGGGCCCAGAACAGTGACGGCTCAAGCAAAATATCTGGTCATCTTGGAGCTCTGCGCTGCACAGAGAGACCGCTGCGCTCCCACTGTGTTTGGGCCGCCCCACCTCCTCCCAGCATGGCTGCTGCAGCTCTAGTGTTTATTTTTTAATTTTATTTTTTAAGTCAGATCCTCAACGGCGAGACCAGTAAATCAACCCAGAAGGCGTGTCAATAACTGACCAATCGACGACGTCAATTTGTCCCGAAGGTAAAACGCTCCTTACCTGCTGACAAACTCATCAGTTTTTTTTCTTGAGAAACCTATTGTTTTATTTAAAATAATAAGTTTTTA